>JAJOZX010009007.1:0-20000 GCA_023014485.1 Bathynomus jamesi
GAAAAATGAAGACAGTATTCTTAGCATACTGCAAATTCTAATCGAGAATTATTATTAAGAAACTCAGTACTGAAAATAAAAAACTATTCAGAATATTGGAAATTAAATGTAAATCCTTTATAAAGACATAGGCTGATATCGACTTTCTAAAATAATAATAATAAGAATAATAATAATAATAATAATAATATAATTATAATAATTAATTTTTTAAATTTAAAAGATATAATTACATCATTACATCATAAATATAAAGTTTTACGTGAAGTCTAAAACATGCAAGTCTTGAAATCCCGCGGTTTGGGGCTGAAAAGCAGGTCTATCCCATATACATCTGTGGTTGTAACCGTCAAAATGAAGCTATAAAGCTTGTTCACAGGCAGTGCTTCCGTTAGAAGTCCGTATGGGGGGCCTCCACAAACAGGAACCCCCCCACATTGGCCGGCAAATATCACGGGAATTCCTCCCTCAAGTCGTAGCGAAATCTTTTCAAATGATTTTTGTGCTAATTTTCATGTTTTCCTTCAATCTAGTTAGTCTTTGATTACTTACTGTAACTTTCTGTTTGTTTCACCGTTTCGATACGAAGTGACTTTTACTTCCTGCTGCTCAATTAAACTGCATGTCAACTGCCACTGACATTCTCAAAACTGAAGCTTATAAAAAATGATTTACGTTCTATAATGTCTCAGGATAGGCTGTCAAATCTGGCTATTATCTCCACTGAAAAAATTTAGGAAGAAAACTAAATTATGTGGACATTATTGACAATTTTTCGTCTTGAAAAAGTAGGAAAAAAATGTGGAAGAGAAGTGTGGTGAAGAAATGTAGAATAATATAGAAAAATGTAGATGTAAAGCAGTAGAAAAATGTAGAAGTATTACTGATTAATTTGTGTCGCTGTTGATTGTTTTATTAATTTTTTGTTACAAAATAAATTTTTTTACTCAAAATTGGGGGCTGCGTTAGACTGATCCGCTCAAAGATATGGCCCCCCGGAATGTGAGATTTCGCAGGAACCTTCCACATACAGAGCGGAGTTACTGTCAGCAGATGAGATATGTTTCTTCCTCAAACTGGAATCCACACTAATGTGGATTATACAAATGACCCCAAAGAAATGAATGAATGAATTACTTAATGACCAATTTAATCCAGACTTCGTCTAAACCTGAAATGCAGATTTAAGATCCCTTTCTTTTATAATTAACAAATGCAGAAGAACTAAGAGAACTCCGTTCACTTTTAAGAAAAAAAAGCAAATTATTCACTATCTAAGCTGAGAGATAATTTCTATACATTTATAAAGAAATGTATAGAAACCATCGCCATATATACACAAGGCAGCCAATCACTGGATACCAGCTCGCTCCCATACTCTTTAGAAAAGGCAACCATTGCTTACATTTACAAAATAGAGAAACGGAGCAGCGCCAGAAAGTGACAGACCAGCACGTCACACCTTATAAAGTGATTTGAAAGAATAGTTAGGGACAAAATGTAGGCTACTCGGAGTAAAAGGAGTTATAATTAAGACCAGCTTGGATTTAGAGCGGGAGGGTTATGTTTATCAGCAAGAGAGAATTTTAGAAGTTTGTGTCAAAGAAAAAATCTACATCTAATAATATATACACATTTTTATAAAGCCTTCGATAAATCGGACCACTGACCACAAACTTAGAAAAATAGTCATTTTTGCAAAACTAGTTCTCTTGAGTTTTAGTTTTTTGAATCAAGTATATCTAAAAGTAGGGACAAATGGAGTGAAATCTGAGCTAAAAACAAGGAAACTCTTTGATAATAAATTTCACCTTCTGAGATGGGGTAATCATAAACAATTGCAACAAAACCGATACGAAACAAATCACAACAACACGTAAATTACATCAAAATACCAAGTTAAACACTTAGGAGTAACAATGCCAATAAACATACAATTCAGGACAATGCAGCATTAAAATTACTAAAGGAAAACTAACAGGAATCATATGAAGAAGTTTCCATAGCAGAAAAGCGCACATCATATTCAGATTGCGGAGGAGCCTGGTTCTACAGGGTGTTTCTAAAGTTGCGCAACCAAATGTATATAACGTTATATATATTGCTTTGCGCGACTTCAGAAACACCCTGTATAACCACTAAAGGGATACTGTTCTGCTCTCACAAGTCCGAACAGTACCGAAAATCAAGGAAGAGCTTTCACGTCGAAGATAACAGATACATTAGAGAAAGGTTATTTGTCACGCATCAAAAATCTGAAGCTGTTTTTACTTGCAGAACGATACAAAATAATGTATTTTTTTATGCATGAAGGAGGAGCCATGGACGAACGCCCGCAAAAATGCACTCCCCGTAGAAGGAAAAACATACAGCCGAAATAAAGGTCTCCGAGGCTGTTTAAAAGGCTGCCTTTATTTTTTTAATTTTTAAAATATTTTGTAGTGCATGTATGTGTAGTGAAGACTAGAGGGAGACGTGTGTTTTTGAAAGCATGCTGGAATACTCAAAAGGTAGACGAGCCACGGAGAAAGATCAGCTAAGGAATTCAGTGACAGGAGAAATGCGAGCTCCAGCACTCCCTGTCTCGTGCCTAACATACCCTCCACTGAGTACTTCCATGGGCGAATGGTGTTTACAATCTCCCCCTATAGATCCTACGCTCGGAAGATACTTGAAAACCCAGCTCCTAAACATAAAATCAAGATAAAAACATGTCGGAATGATCGAAATGGAAGACAACTCATCCTCGTGGCATTAGGGTATGGAACTTTGAGAACAAAGATGGAAAATTCACTCAGATACGAAGCCACAAATTATTTTATATCTTAGCGAAGAAAAATGCGAAATACAGAATATTTAGCAGACAACATTAAAAAACTCACTTTATAAATTCCTAAACCATGTGCTGCCAGTCGCGTGTCCCAGTTACGATGGCAGGACGAAAGTAGAATATAACTCTCTCCATCAAATTTCACAAGGTAATTATGTATATAGACACGTTCAGTCATTTTACACACCAAAATACATTTTTCCAGTAGTATTTGATGTGATTTGTTCAAAGCTGACCTCCATTTCCCTCGGAAATGAGATCCAACAAAGTTATAGTACTTTGAAGTTTGGGTCATTTTCAAGGGAAATGGAGGTCAAAATCTAAGCAAAACACATCAAATATTACTAGAAAAATGTATTTGGTATTAACCAGGAAAGTTTGCTCTCGTCATTTTCGTTTAAACTAACGAAAATATCACGACTTAACCTAACCAATCATCAAGGGCGTAGAGTTGACCTAACCGGGCATTCAATTAACCTAACCAGGCATTCAGTTGACCTAACCAGGCATTCAGTTGACCTAACCGGGCATTCAGTTAACCTAACCAGGCATTCAGTTGACCTAACCGGGCATTCAATTAACCTAACCGGACATTCAATTAACCTAACCGGGCATTCATTTAATACATAATTACCGTAAATATTTATATTGCTCGGGAGTCATTAGAATGCACTTCCGCAGAGCTGGGCACTTGCGTTTTTTTGCGCGTTTTTTTGCGGTACTGCGGTACTGCGGTACTACTACCGCACTACCAAACCGGTACCGCATAACGCAGTACCGCAAAGGATCGCTGAAAGTACAGCAGTACCGCTACCGCATTCAAATTTCCCGCGGTACTTTCCGCGGTACCGACCAACACGGTAGTACCGCAGTACCGCAGTACCGCAAAAAAAACCGCAAGTGCCCAGGCCCCGCCGCCACTTCGTATATTAAATCCTCAAAATAATATTCGCACCCTTCACATGTAGTAGGGCAGCTAAACAAGTTGAAGTGGACAATCCGGACAAAAGCACCAAACTTTCCCTACTTGTATATTTTGGACCAACAATTAAAAATATCCACGGAACCACCTTCAGAGACCATTACTTGGCCGCCATATTGGATTTCAAGATGGCCGCCATAGACAAAATGGAATTTCTGATATAAGTTTCAATAGAGAATTCCCTTGGCATGTTTGGCATCAAACTATATGTTTTTTGGCATGATCAGATCAATAAAACAACTTTTAAGCTGATCAAAAGTATGTTTACTGCAGAAATCACACTTCGTACAACATATACAGTGAAAATCGTGAATATTTTAACACAAAAAACATGTTCAAGAAAACCATGTTTAAGAAAAATCAAGGAAACTATAACAATTGAAGATTTCACCCACCAAAAAGTAGACCTTTAGCTCTATAACTGAATGTGGGAGAGGAAAATTGGCAAAATATGTGCATTTTAAAAAATGAAATTCTACAAAGGTCAAAATGCTACCCTTTCATATTTGCACAATTTTCATGCATCATTCGTGGTTCTATAGAAAACGTGTATTAACAACATTTGTAGAGTAAGGGCAGGGCTATTAAATGGGCACCATAAAATGGAAATATCTTGGCATTTAGCATTGCAATGCCTACTGTCCCAACTCACCCCCTGTCCCGAACTGTCCCAACTCACCCCGCTCGACGCTATATGTTAAACTGCACAGTTGCAGCTACACAGTTCTGTACACTTCCACCTGGCCTTCTTGCAAGCACACCTGGTGCCACATCCACTCTTGCTCTTGCAGCCGCATTTGACCAATTCGCTGCAAGCTTTAGATGCTACTGGTCTTGTGGTCCAAACTGGTGTCCATGACTGGGACTCTTCGCTAAAGGTCCATCCCCATCCTTCAGGAGTTGGAAGATTCTGTTCACTTCTCTCACAGGTCGACCATATTCCTCCCTGGTATGTGACCCTCCTGGTGTGTTGGAGAAGAGCATCCTGAGTTGGTGGGATAGTCTCCATAGCTTTTCCCTTCTGACAGAACATGACCTTTCTTGCCTCATCTACACGTTCAATGTCACTGGTGTTGTCATAGAGGACAACTGTGTACCGTTCAAGAAGCTTGAAGTGGGGAGTTTCGGCGTCAACATCTGCAAATGGATTTCGTGCCATGAATGTGAATGCTTGTGTTACCTCAGGGTAATGGTGCCATGCTGCCCATGCCGTATTCTTGCCCCTTCCGTAAAAGGATGATGTTGTATCACATCCCGTGAAGCAGTGAAACAGTGGTAGGGATGTGCATCTCTCTTCACCCAAAGAGGCACAGATTGTGTTAATATGATGGTAAGTGAAGTTTTTCCCAGTGCCAAAACCAACCCAAATATTTACTTCAGATCTTATGGACGTCAAGTAATGGAATTTTCCTATTAGAATGACAATAACATCCGTGTCTACAGTTCTGATCATGCAGTTAATGTGCCCTTCCTTTATTGCATCTTGAAGATGAATGAACAGTCTAGTGTCTGCCTCCTCATGGTCGCATCTTGGCATTGTGCGGTCGGCCCCATTGATGATGACTTCAGGTCCTGATGTAATAACAACTTCTTTGTTGTAGGAACTTCCATTGCAACAACCTTGTCTGATAGGAAAGCGAACGGTTCTTGCTTGTTTCTAGAGTCTCGAAGGAAGTCATGCCAATTTAGGGATAATTTGGTTTTTCCTTCAACCTTTCTTCTGATTCCTTTTCCCCGTTTTTCTCTGGTAGTCTCTTTTAAGGTGCTTGCAGTGTAGGTATCGCAGACGATGTCAATTCGCTGGCAAGTTTCTAACTGTTTGATGAGATAAGGGACGAATACACGATCTGCATACTCTTCAAAGTTGGTAACACCTGCAGTAGACAGCAAATGGACGATGGCAACTCCATCAAGAAGTTTCACATCAAAAGGATCTGGAGGGTTGTCCTTGTTTTCAAATGTAATGATTTTCAGTAGGTCAGACTTTTTCCCAAACCGCAATTTCCCACCATCAGATAGGGAAGAAGGAAAGGGGTGATTCTCGTGTTGGAAGAATGCATCCATGTCACTATGCCGATGTTGCATAACAATATACAGATGAGAGAATAGAGCAACATCGTTCTTCAGTAGTTGGATTCCCCCAACATTCCGTACCTGAGATTTCGGCCGAGGACATCTGAAGAGGGCAAGCGAGTTCTTCTTGATCGGTGTATGAATTGACCTTGTACAATCTGTGACAACTTCTTTGTAGTATCGGCTATATTGCTGCTTACCCAAATCCTTACCTCAACTATTGCCTTTGCTTTCATCAAGTTTTCTTCATAGCCTTCTTCCTTGCTCTGTTTTCGTCTCAAAAGTGAGCGGTAACGGTTCCGATAAAATGTCAAGCATTGCAGATGATACTTGGCTTCAATGGCCATGAGATCACCACCTCCTATTCTAGACATTAGTTCTGTGTCACTGAGTTCTGTAGCCATCATTCGTAAATTGACGTCAGCGCCAAATGTACTGAATTCGTGAAGATGCCCATGTGTTTGTTGACAAAACACACAAGTTGCTTTGTCCATAGGATGCCGCTGAACCCGCTTCCCCGTAGATGAACTGGTTTCACCTTCATCCGCCCTTTCTCTCTTTTTTGTAGCCCTTTCAAGCTTTTCTTTACTAAATTTAACATGGCATGACTTGTGCCACACAGCTTTATTCTGAACCAGATCTTCAACAGTCACCTCTTCATTGAAAAGAAGAGGAACTGGTAGTCTTCCAAGATTCTTGAATGCGTTGACATTCTCCATAAATGTTGCATATGCTTCAGCTTTTTTACCACTTACAGCATTGAGTGGACATTTAAGAGTCTCACCTTTGCTCTCTTGACAAACCATGCATTTGCTCCAATCCATGTTCACAAATCACCTGCAAAACAGAAAAGCACATATTATATTATGTTATTAAATATTTTACATTAAATAAACATTTAAGGGTAATTCTGATTATTTTATAGCAATCCTGGCATCGAAATATGTAGGTTTAGGGACTATTTATTTACAATTACTCCTCACAATAGTTTGTTCATTTCTAGCTGGCAGCCAAGATAGGGTTGTGCGTCTTGGTTCCGGGGAAAAATTGGTAGCTAAGGTCCTGAACAACATTTGAGCCAAGTTTGGTGCTTTTGTCCAGAATGTCCACTTACTTCAAAAATCAGGGTCTAAGCTACTGCACTAATGTCATCGCGACCAACATCAATGAAAAATTAACATAAGTGGAAGTAGTAACCTAAAAAGCCTAGCTCATATATCATGTTTTCATGACGTCACCAGGCAAATATTGGAAGGGCGGGAAAAATGTCATAATATTCAAATCTACATAATTTGGTAAGGACGCATCTGCGAACATAGTGACTTATATCAAAATGATGAGAAAATTATGCTTTAATATTTTATAATTACATTTGCTTTTGATATTCTGAACGTGACGATACTCATATTATCCATTCACAAATAAAGAGGGATTTAATTGAACAGTCAGTTTCATATTTAGACCAATTTTGCATTAATTTTTATACAAAATCATCTTGGTTCTACTTACTTTTGTCAACCTACTATATATATACATATATATATATATATATATATATATTATATATATATTAATGTAAAGAACGACGCTTGTGTAGAAGAGCGTTCCGCACAAGAGGAGGGAGAACGAACAAATGAAAAATGAGGTACCACCCGGGAATCGAACCCGGGATCATCCGATTGCCGGTCAGATATGCTATCCACTACACCATGGACCTCGCTCAATCAGAAGTCATAATTCTCCTACATACGTGCAGAAACCAATGCCCTGAGGGGGCACCTTCGCATGCCGTACACATATACATTTTAACTGCAAACAACACACAGTATAATTAATGTAAAGAACGACGCTTGTGTAGAAGAGTGTTCTGCACAAGATGAGGAGGGAGAACGAACAAATGAAAAATGAGGTACCACCCAGGAATCGAACCCGGGATCATCCGATTGCCGGTCAGATATGCTATCCACTACACTATGGACCTCGATCAATCAGTAGTCGTAATTCTCCTACATACGAGCAGAAACCAATGCCCTCAGTGCATTGCTCTCAGGGCATTGGTTTCTGCTCGTATGTAGGAGAATTACGACTTCTGATTGATCGAGGTCCATGGTGTAGTGGATAGCATATCTGACCGGCAATCGGATGATCCCGGGTTCGATTCCCGGGTGGTACCTCATTTGTTCGTTCTCCCTCCTCATCTTGTGCGGTACGCTCTTCTACACAAGCGTCGTTCTTTACATTAATTATACTGTGTGTTGTTTGCAGTTAAAATGTATATGTGTGCGGCATGCGAAGGTGCCCCCTCAGGGCATTGGTTTCTGCTCGTATGTAGGAGAATTACGACTCCTGATTAATCGAGGTACATGGTATAGTGGATAACATATCTGACCGGCAATCGGATGATCCCGGGTTCGATTCCCGGGAGGTACCTCATTTTTCATTTGTTCGTTCTCCCTCCTCATCTTGTGCGGAACGCTCTTCTACACAAGCGTCGTTCTTTACATTAATTATACTGTGTGTTGTTTGCAGTTAAAATGTATATATATATATATATATATATAGTAAGGAATAAGAGGACGAGGAGATGGTATATGTTTATTTACAGACTTTTCGGAAACATCAATTTCCATCATCTGTGCTAAAAATTTAAAATCAATTAAAAAGAATGAATAAATATGATGAACAGAAACACAATATATTTAAATAAACGTGTGATAATTAATAGTATAATTACAGTATATACAGGGTGTCCCAGAATTAACTATCTATTTCACTGAAATCGGACAAATTTTTTAAAAACACACTTTTATTTATGTTTATCATGTTTAATATGTGTTAAAAATGTATAAATTTCTAAATTTTTTTCATAATTTTATTTTCATAATTTTTTCATAGTTTTTCATAGTTTTATTTTCATTCTCTTTCAGAACCCTATTAATAATGAATACACAAGAACGCATCTTTGTTGTAACATCCCGTATCAAAGGAATGCAATGTAATGAAATCAGAGAAAAATTTACAAGAAGATTCCACAGAACCGGTCCTACAGACAAAGCGATTCGTGAACTTGTGAACAAATTTAAAAGAACTGGATCCGTACACGACGAGGTGGGAAGAGGACGCCCAAGGACAGCACGTAACAGTACCGAACAGGTACGACAATTGTTTGAGGATGAACCAACAACTTCGGTTAGGGAGGCCGGTCGAAGACTCAACATATCCAAGACAACAGTTCATAGAATCTTGCGTTCGACACTGATGAAAAAGGCTTATCACATTCAAGCAAATAAAGTTTTGACTTGTGATTTATAAATCTATTTGTTTTTGTATCATAATTTAGTAATAAACACAAAATTATGTCAGTTTTTATTAAATTTGTCCGATTTCATTGAAATAGATAGTTAATTCTGGGACACCCTGTATTTAATTAATTAAAATAAAAAATAAAATAATACAAAATATAGGAGTGTGGACAAGAGTCAAAATATAAAACAGTTAAAAGGTGAATCGAAATTGAGAAGTGTCTTACCAGGTTTTTATCGGGGTGAGGGACTAATTGAACGGAAGGTTGGGAATGATTGGTTGTTGGAAGAATCCATATTACAAAAGTTGGAGCCAGACGGAGTAATGGTGGATTTCTTTTCTGTGGTAAGGTATGAGAGTTTATCTGACGATGTTTGATTTAAGGGCGGAACTATAGTCGTTAAGGGTTGGTTTAATACTGAGGATGTAAAGGGACTATAGAATGCGGAGGTCGGTTAGTTTGTTGGTTGAGTTAATAATTTTGAAGTTGGAGGGAAGTAGTGGGTGGTTGTGAAGGTAGCAGTGATCCCTTATTACTGATTTGGAAGGTTTATTTAAGAGCTGAGATGTTGTAGAAGAAATACCGCGATGCTCGTCCACTCTTGTTTGATATCTGCGAATGGTGCTGCCAATGTAGTTCGCTTTGCAGCGAACACAGTTGAAAACGTAGATAGTGGATGAAGCAAGGGGCTGGGGTGGTTCATATTTGTGGTTGAGGTATGATTTGATGCTGTTATTGTTGGTGAAAACGAATTGAAAGTTAATTTGTGGGTAAACAGGGATGAGTAGGAGGTGGTGTTCTGAAAGTATTTTGTAGCTGATATGGTCGTAGTAGGAAAAGGAAAAGTATTGTACGTCTTTTTTAAGTGTGGACTTTAAGGGGGTGGGGAGTTGATAAATATTATTAAGAAAATTTCTGGTTAAAGATTGTAGTAGATGTTTTAGGAAGGAATTGTTAATGCCGAAATTATGAATGAGTTCTATTTCGTTGTGGAAGGATAAGTACGAAGAGCAAAGTTGATAGGTGCGGTGGATTAAGATTTTGACGGTGTTAATTTTATATGGCGAAGGGGTGTGGCTTAGGTAATTAGTACCTCGGCCTGTGTAAGTGGGTTTCCGGTATTTGGAGGTGCTGAATTTGTTGTTTGTTTTGTTATTGTTATATCTAAGAAGGGTAGGGTGTTATTGGATTCGTCTTCTTTGGTGAACTTCATGTTTTTGTGTTGGGAATTAAGATAGTTAAGAAAAAGGGTGTGGTTGGCATTGTGAAAAAAGGAGAAAGGTATCGTCAACGTATCTTTTATATAGGTGTGGTTTGTAGTGGGTGGGGCAATGGAGTAGCCAGTTTTTTCTTGGTGACAGAGAAAAATGTTGGCTAGTGTGGCACTTAGTGGGGGAGCCAATAGCTAGTGAGTCGGTTTGTTGGTGAGTTGTTGATTAAAAAAGAAATAGGTGTCTGAAGCGACAAGCGTTAGCAGTTTGGTGAATTCCTGTTTCGTTAAATTAGGGACTGTGTTCGGATTGGTGGCAAATAAGTTGTTGATACGGATGTCAATGGCTTCTTTAATTGGTACGTTGTTGTAGAGGGATATTATGTCAAAACTGTGCATATGGAGGTTGTTTGAATTATTTATGGTCAGTATTTCTTTGGCGAATTCGTAGGAATTGGGGACGGAATATTTACTTTGGGCTAGGGAGGTTAAGGTGGGAATTAGGAATTTTGGTAGTTTGTAATTGTAGGTGGTGTAGGCCGACAGGAAGGGTCTAGTGGGTAGGTTAGATCTGTTTATTTTGGGGAGGCCGTAAAGAGTACCTGGGGACGAGCCGGAAGAACGTACTTCGTTGTAAATGTCTTCCGAAATTTTATTTTTATCGTAGAGTTTTCTGAGGAAACGGTTGATTTTGTCTGCAAGTTTTAGGGAAAGTGTTAAGGGATGTCATTAATCCTTTTGAATTTCGTGGAATCGTTGAGAACGTTGTTAGCCTTATTAATATTTATTAAGAAGGACGGTGACTTTACCTTTGTCAGGACGTCAGATTATGATGGAGTCGTCTTCAGATAATTCTTTAAGACAGGAGATTAAGGAGACAGGAGATTTCTATTGATTAAGGGGGGAAAAACTTTGAGGTTTAAAATTATGAAACTGTTTATTTACGATGTGGGTAACTGAAGACTTTAAGAAGGGAAGTTTTGTCTCATCAGCTATTGAGAACTTTTTTAGACTATGAAACAGTTTTTCGAATGATAAATTTTTAGCACTGATGATGGAAATTAAAATTTCCGAAACGTTTGTAAATAAACATGTACCATCTCCTCGTCTTCTTATTCGTTACTAAGTTACGGTTCCCCAAGAACAAACCATTCAGTCAAGTTATATATATATATATATATATATATATATATATATATATTAGGGTGATGCACAAATCATGACCATCGTGGATTTTTAGGGATACCCCCTCATTTGTTCCAATTTGTCACAAAAACACCCCGTGAGAAATTCTAGGTCAAGCAAATAACATCCAGAGGTCGCGCCCGCCAATTGAAAATTTGAAAATTACAAAAAATTAGAGTAAAATCAAATTATTTGAATTTGTTCTTATTTTTGTTGCAGGTTTGTTGCAGGTTGCAGGTTTTGTGCAGGTTTGCTGCAGGCAGAGTGGTAGGTGATGCGTATATGAGCAAACAGCAAACAGCGTTCAAGGAAATCGGTATCGCAGTGTCTGGGAGAGGTGCTATATCAGTGAGTCTCTCCGCCTCAATTTCTCTTCTATTTCCTGTATCTTAATTGTGACAAAAATGAGATCAAGAAGCTCAACAGATATCTGGCTGATCGGTCAACAAATAGATAAATTGAATCAAAGTAAGCTTCCATCAAAGAAAGAAGTAATTTCCTTATTCATGAATTATAAACATGTCAAGAATGAAACCGTCAGAGAAGCATTAACTTCAACTGTTAATGATGTATTGGAAGTGTGGCAGAGAGCAGGAATACCAACAACCCAGAAATGTAATGTTGTGAAGAAATTAAATAAACTGTATGATGAGTGGCAAGGGCTGAAGAAGAGCAAAGGAAAAAAAATCGAAGTTTTCAATAGAGAAAGAGAATACATGGAAAGAAAAATTGGATGGACTCTTTGATATTGCGCATGCAAATGCTAACGAGTTAATAACTATCGAAGAAGATACAGAGTTTCTACGGCTACAAAGGGAAGGTCGAAAGGGTAAAATGATGGCAGTTGATAAGGATGAAGAAAAACGTCGAAAGGAAGCTGCGAAGAGACATGAAAAAATGAATAAGAAAAGGTTACGTGAATCAAGTGCATTTGATGAAACAGTTGTTCTTGCAAGCAGCAGCAGTTCCTGCAGTGATTCACCTGCATCTACGGAAGAAGAAGTACATCTGGAACAGCCCTCAACATCCAAAAGAGGCCTTCCAAGAAAAAAATTCAAGATTATGAATGAAAATCTGCTTTCCTCATTGGATGTTGCTAAGATCAGCGACCGATCAGCCTCTTTAATAATTATTCCAACGATCGCAAATGTTGAAAAGATCCAGAGAATTACAATGTTAGCTACTCATCGATTCGCAGGGCAAGACAGAAATCAAGAAGAAGTTCAGTGAAAACTTGAAAGAAGAATTTCAAGCTGACAAACCCTTGATTGTTCATTGGGATGGCAAACTCCTCGAAGACATTACTGGAATGAGGTTGTTGATCGGTTGTCAGTCCTAATCTCTGGCAGTGGAGAAGATCAACTGCTTGGAGTGCCAAAAATAGATCATGGCACAGGAAAGGATACTGCAAATGCAGTACATCAGGCGATCATTGATTGGAATCTAATAGATAAGGTAAAAGGCATGTGTTTCGATACAACTGCATCGAACACAGGTCGTAAAAACGAGCTTGTGTCCCTAATTGAACAGAAAATGGAGAAAGATTTGTTGTGGTGTCCTTGTCGACACCATATCCTTGAAATCATGTTGGAAGCAGTGGTATCCCCTGCATTACAGGCTTCATCAGGCCCTGACATTCAGTTATTCAAAAGATTCAAAACAACTGGAATAAGATTAATCTAACTTCATACGATAAATTAGAAAATTATCCACAAAAGAGAAAAAGAGGAAATCATCAACTTTGCAGCAAGAAAAATCAATGAAGATCAACCTCACGACGATTACAGAGAGTTATTGGAACTGACAATCATCTTGCTTGGCGGTACTCCAACGACTGGAATAAAATTCAGGAAGCGTGGGGCTTATCATAGAGCCCGTTGGATGGCGAAAGTCATTTATTCGATGAAAATCTTTATGTTCAAAAGTCAGTTCAAAATAACAGCAATAGAAAAAGAATCTAAAAGAAATTTGTTGGTTCTGCTTCAATTTATATTAAGCATTGGTTTTCAGCACCCTGCGCAGCAAGTGCTCCACGAAATGATCTGAGTCTTCTGAAGAATCTTCACAGCTACAAAAGCACAAATGAACAACTAGCAAATGCTGCTTTAGAAAAATTCAAGAATCATTTGTGGTATCTCTCAGAAGAGTTGATCGCATTGGCTTTGATGATAAAATCAGCTTTGACACCAAAAGAAAAATGAAGGAGGCTCTTACAAAATCTTCGGAGCCAGATCCTCCAAAGAAGACACAAATAGACATCAAAACTATTGACAATAAGCAACTTGAAGATTTTGTAACTGCTAACACAAAGTCCTTCTTCAGTATACTCGGATTGTCTTTAACGTTCTTGAGCAAACCAGTAGAAGATTGGCTTCTCGATGAGAGTTATTGGGTTGCAAAAGAACGTAGTGAATCACATGAAAGTTGTTAATGATATTGCTGAAAGAGGAGTGAAATTGATTGAAGATTATAACAAATTAATTACCAATGATGAACAACAGAAGCATATCTACTGCAAGTTGTATCAAATTATCGGAAGAAGCTTCCGGACAAAACTAAGAAAACTCTCGTATCTTTGACGCAACAATAAAATTTACGAGTATATCCATTCTATGTATCTATTGTAAATATCTATTGTATTGTATCTGTTTTATGAACAAATGGAAAAGAGGAAGGTGGTATGATAGGCCTCCTGGGGAACTTCCACTCAAAAAAAATTAACGTGACGCTTGCTGTACCTCCTGGGTGTCCTGGAAATCAGCAATTTTCAAATGGCGGTGGACCTCCAAATATTCGAATTTTGACCCAAAATTTCCCCAGGATCATTTTTCCACCAAATTAAAACCAAATGAGAGGGTATCTCAAAAATTTGAAACAAAAAAAATTTACTCCCCCACTTTTGCATCACCCTAATATATATATATATATAATATATATATATATAAAGACAAACTATAAAAGCGATTTTTTTAAAATCCGCTCTCAATTATGTCAAAGATTTGCTATTAATGTGATACAAAAAATAAAATAAGAAATGTGTTATTGACGTGAAGCTCAAAAATTTAACAAATCGTTCCTTCATTTATAATAAAATTGTCGGAAAACTTTCTTCCAAACTTTGTGGAAACAAACATTATTTTTTTTCTCTCTGAAACTCGCCAATCAACGCAACACTCGAGAGGACGATAATTCTTATTCTCTTCTTTTACTTTTTAATGAAATTTCACTCTCGCTTACGTACAGTCAGTTACAAAAGTCAAGATACTTCCTTATCTTCCTTATGGCCACGTGGTATGCCGACTTTTTAGAACCAGTATATAGAACCAGGAATATATATACATATATATATATATATATATATATATATATATATATATATATATATATATATATATATATATATATATATATATATATATAAATAAAGTATATGATAAAGTATATGATGAAGTATATGATATAGCTCACTCGTATATACCCGTCATAAGTTCATATACCAACACCTGCTTCTATAGGTGTTCATATACGAACTGAACTATTTTTCGAGTTACATTGTCAAGTTTAATTGATCCATCAAAACAACCAATAATAAAAATTTAATTTGCATATATTATGAACCAGGCAGGTGTGCCTGGCTATGTTAGATGGAGAACTCAAGACAGCAACGCTCTCTTACATCAAGTCAGGTCTAGAGGTGTGTCTACGAGCCTGACCAAACATCTGCAAGATAATGGATTAAATTTCGAAATTAAACATGTAAAATTAATGCATAATATACACCCACAGGGAAATAGTAAAATGATCTGAAGGCCAATCACTCATTGCTATACCTCATCTATGATGGGAATGATCTTAAAATCATGTTATTTCCTCATGGGTGTGTATTATACGAGTATATATATATACTGTATATGCACGCCTCGGTGGTGTAGTTGTTAGGGTTGTTGACTCGGAGTCCATCGGCCCTGGTTGGATTTCCGTTGATGGCAGCCGGTGTAATTGGGGTCAACCACTCTAGGTGGGCTAAGCCCTAGAATGCACGGTGTCTGACGGTGAAACACACTCCAGAGTAATTTGCACCTAGGCACTGTTCACTTAGAGTACATTTTACCATTAGGTGAGATGCACTCTACTATGTTGAAAAACACTCTACTTCACAAAGTGAAAGTATAAGCATTAAAGCTTTATACAGGCACACTCTACATAATATTCCTGAATGCAAAAAACAAAAGTCATTAATTATTATTTTATAAAGCACAATTTATTTCATTTAATTAATGATTATTATACACGTCTCTTTAATTAATCGCTGCTGACACTGAAAACACGCTCAAAATGGTTACCAGAATTTATCAAGTAAATTGTTATCACTGATGCTTCATTGACTTCTTGGTGATGAATTGGTTTATAAATAAACCAACTTGCACTTCTTGCTCCTGGTAGCTGATAATCCTATATAGTATTGAGCTAAAATGTGTGTGTGTGTGTGTGTGTGTGTGTGTGTGTGTGTCTGTGTGTCTGTCCGCTTTCTTGGGAACCATGCACAGACTAAACGGCACATCGTAAAATTCTGCAACCACCATCAACTGATAGCCCATGAGCTGCCGATGTGCTCTGTCAAGTTTCCCGGTCCTAGGTCACAATTACTGGGTCCGAAGGCCCCAGCACCGCGATAAAACTACAGAAAAGAACGTAGCCCTGCAAATCTTGAGCTTCACATTGTGTGACATATACTGCTACCCGCCCGGGGGTAGTGGAGGAGGGGGGTGGGGTAATTTGGGGAGTGGGGGTGGGGGTAATGGGGAGATGGGTGGGGGTAATGGGGGTAATGGGGGAGTGGGGGTGGGGGTAATGGGGGAGAGGGGTGGGGGTAATGGGGGTAATGGCGTTTTTTTTTAATTTCGTAGCTGGATCACAGTGCTACCCGCCCGGAGGGCTACCTGCCCGAAGGGCCAAGTTGTACAACGGTCGCGAGCGATAGCGAGCTACCGCTTGTATACATCTATTTTAGTGTTCAGAGCTGAAGCCAAAGCCATAAGTTCTATGTCCGTTCCCCAGATGGTGTTTTCTTCCATGTTGCTGCTTTTCAAGTAGTCATTTACTTTTTGCCCAATCATTGCTTCAAACCTTGGCCTATACAATGGGTTTTCTAAAGTTTGTACAGCAATTTCTCTAAATGTGGCATGATGCTCCTCCGACAATGTAACTTCCTTACTTACAACTCTAAAAAGACAATTGCCATTACGTGCAATCTTATCCACCTTAAGTGGGTTTCGGGCTTGGCAGACCTAATTCTACCGATTTTGCTGACCTTCATGTAGCCGTAGTTGGGATAAATTGTCGCGTTGATTCTAGAACTATTCCATGGAATCCCACTGCTGAGCTTTTTTGTCCATTACTGTCCATTTTTTTTTAAATGTTTCTTAATTGTACATTAAAAAAAATAAATTACTTATTTCTATGCTTTATTTAGCCAAATAACAGTTATTACACACTTGCTTCTTGCTAGATATAGCAGAAACTCAAACTCCTAGCGGCATTCCTACAATTAAGTAAAAGTTACTCCTACGAGCTATTTTAGATTTATTTCTAGGACACCTTCCAGCTAATAATTTTTTAGGGGTAACCCAGGAGTAACTCTAGCAACATTTATTAATACCGGCCCAGAAAAACATATTCTCATGTCAAAAGCACAGTTCAATTATCACAAACTATACACAACTGAAAGCACAGTAGTACAGTAAGTAGAGTGCTCCACACCTGAAAATATCAGGTGTGGAGCACTCTGGAGTGATTTTCATCTTACTAGAGTGCGTTTTGCCTGGGTGAGATATGCACTCTACTTTAATCCCTAGAGTACGTCTCACCTTAGGTATCGTGCACTCTAGAGTGCTTTTTTCCGTAGAGTAATTCCTAACTCCTACACCGGCGCACAACTCACACCCAGCTGTTCATCCTTCCATTGGTTGGTAGATAAATGAGTACCATAAAAATCCCCCCCCAATATGAGGATGATGGTAATCACATGGATTAATTATTTATGGATCAGTTAAACTTTACAGTGTACGAACTTAACTGTATTTCATGCATTCAAATCAGGTTCCAAACTGCTACCATATTTCTTCCAAATAAGCTCGTTTTAGAAACGTTTATGAGCGTTTTATTAAAGTTTTAAAAACGTTTGTGAACGTTCTATTAACGTTTTATAAACGTTTATGAGCGCTTCATTAACGTTTTATAAAAGTCTTGTAAACGTTTATGATAATTTTGTAAACATTTATAAGCGTTTTATTAACGTTTTATAAACGTTTATGAAAGTTTTATTAACGTTTTACAAACGTTTAAGAATGCTTAATTAGTTTATAGTAATTACCATCATTGCTCTTTTTTCTCGTCAGATAAATCAGGATGCGAGAAATAATATATATATATGTATATATATATTGTACATTGCCTTCAAAGTAAATCATTGAAATTAAAAAACTCTAATTAAATTAAATTGAAATTAAATAAATTTCTCAGAAAAAAACGAACGTCCGTAAACGTTGTAAAACCATTTGGTAAATCACCACTGCTGAGAGAAATTTAAAAGAAAAATAAAGAAAACAACGTGAAATTCTCTCTTAAAAACGTCGATTTTAACGGTTACAAATTTACTCTGAACCAAAAAAAAAAAAACCGAAATGAGGCAAGAGTGCAAAGGATAAGAATCAATCACACTTACTATTCAGTTCTCTTTTAAATGTGGCTTAGCGAGCCCCGTATAGTTTAATGGGTAACAACATTTCCCTATAAGCAAAGTGACGACAATGAGGTCGGGGGTTCGACTCTTGATGGTGCATGGATCGCATTCTTCTGGCCTGAGTGCTGTGATAGTTCCTTGTTCTCTTCACTAATTATTATAAAGGGGCCTTACAACCCCATACCAATAAAATAGGATACTGTCTCAAATGCGCTCATGACCTTCATAATACCTTTAAGTTATACACCTTTGTGAGGAATATCGAGTATCTGTGGCGTCATTATCATAAAAAGACACCTCTGTGTGCCAGTTTTGAAAAAAAATTTAAATATAGCAAAACCCTTATTAAATAGTGAAAAGTTAATGAACCAAAGTTAATGAACCAAAATATTAAAATATCTTGTCAGGTGGTACCAAAAAATAGAATGCTTTCTTTATGTTTATTGAGTACTGCCAATATATTAACCCTTTATCAAAGACTTTTTAACTCTGCGTATTAATATTCAGTTGGTCCACCCTCAGCCCTTATTATGGCTTCCAATTGACGTGGCATCAAGTCAACAGGCCTCTTTCATTCTTCTGTAGTTATCGATTGCCAGGTTGTCATCAAACACATCTTCAGTTCACTAAGTGCTCCTGGTTTACGCTTTTGGACCTTCTGCTTAGCAATATTTCAAAGATTTTCTATCGGATTAAGATCGGAAGAATTAGCTGGCGATAGTAGTACTTAAATTTCATGAACATCAAACCACGCAGATGTTGTACGAGCGGCAAGAGCTGGGCGAGGTCATGTTGAAGCATGAAGTATTCTAAAATTTCTTGATAAACGTGACTATTGACAGTTCTATTTACAAATGCAAATGACCCCACACCATTTGCATTCATGCAAATTTGAGTTGTATTTCTCTATTTTCTCCCGGTTAGTGGTGTTACTGCTCCCCCTCAGAGCCCTCTGGTAGAAGAATGACGTAAAAAGGTTCAAGCGGCCAACCAAAAATTTCGTAACTGATTGAATAAAATTCCTAGAAATTAATGAAATAGTAAATGAATCCTATAAAACAAAATCCTTTAAAAGAATATGAAACCCATTTAAAAGTAATAACAAAATTTCATTCCACAACAAAATTTAGAATGTAACTGAACATTAAATGAGCGATTAAAGCTAATTATTTGACTGTAATTAGTTCTGTTAAAAAGATCTGTTAGTGAGAAGAGCCCAAAATTACCCACATTTCCCTCGCGAATTCCTCTGAATAGAACTCTGGAGACATTGTTGCTGTATACACATTTATTTTCGAACTTTTAACGCAAGGCACGAATAATTAATGAGCCGCTATACAGCTATTTTATAAGGTTGGAGCAGAAAACTCAGCAAACACACACACACACACAACACACACACACACACACACACACACACACATATATATATATATATATATTATTCAGGTTGCTGTGCTGAAGGTTCCTCAGTTCTTTCGGCAACACAGAGACAGACATACAAACACACAAACACACAGATATATATATATATATATATTTGTGTGTGTGTGTGTGTGTGTGTGTATGTGTGTGTTGCCGAAAGAACTGAGGATCCTCCAGCACACCAACCTGAATAATTTTAAGAACCAAATGGACACGGTTTTGTGCAAATTCCTTGATCACTCCTGCGTA
>JAJOZX010009007.1:25000-145000 GCA_023014485.1 Bathynomus jamesi
ACTGGAAGGCCGCAGGCACCCCAATTATTAGGCTTCAAATCCGAGCTCATTGTATTAAGATTTGTGAAGCTTTAGATTTTCATGGCTGCGTTCTTTTCTGTAGTTTTAT
The DNA here is from genome assembly GCA_023014485.1 of Bathynomus jamesi. Lineage (NCBI taxonomy): Eukaryota > Metazoa > Arthropoda > Malacostraca > Isopoda > Cirolanidae > Bathynomus > Bathynomus jamesi. The sequence continues at coordinate 25,110 of JAJOZX010009007.1, forward strand.
TGAATGAATAATTGGTTTGCCAGTAACTGGAAGGCCGCAGGCACCCCAATTACTGAGGCCCAAGGTGAGAGGAATAGGAATGATATCCAGATAAAGGGCTACTGATGTTCAAAATAAAATACGCCGTAGGCCCACAATTCAGCCGAAGCACCGCAGATCTAGCAAAATCGGCGGGTAGCGCCGACCTTTTGCTAGTCTAATATACTATTTCAGAAATGAAGCCTTATATATATATATATATATGTAACAGTTTTTTTGCGCACACCTACAGGTCGCTACAATTGGTGTAAAACAATGCGGTTTTCACCTTTCGATGCGTCTTTTTATTGTGCAGTGCCCATGCTAAAAAAAAATTCCCTAACATAAATCCTGCCCCCCTCTTTTAGGGGTACAGTTTTTCCCATTCCTTCATTTTTAATCTAATTTTGGCACAAAATGGGGAGGGGTGGGGTAGTGGGGGAGGGGGTGGGGTTGATGGGGAAACTCAGAAAAATAGATGCGATATATATATGTAACCAAAAAAAAATTAAAGTAAATCCTTTGCAAGGTGCCAGCCCCCTTCCGCATTGGGGGTAATGGGGGAAGGGTGGGGGTGAATGGAGGAGAGGGGTGGGGGAGGGGATATTGGGGGAAGGGTGGGGGTAAATGGAGGAGAGGGGTGGGGAGGGGATATTGGGGGAGGGGTGGGGAGGGGGTATTGGGGTAGAGGGGTGGGGTAATGGGGGAGGGGTGGGGTTAATAGGGAAACTCAGACAAAAAAATGGTGGGGTAAATGGGGGAGAGGGGTGGGGGAGGGGATATTGGGGGAGGGGTGGGGAGAGGGGTGGGGTAATGGGGGAGGGGGTGGGGTTAATGGGGAAACTCAGAAAAAATAACCAACATCGATTCCGGTCAGGAAGATCATGCTTATCACAACTAACACTGGTATGCATCAATTTTGCTGTCAAGGGTTTTGTAAGTGATTCTTATAGAGCTTTTCCTGCTGATTTCGAATCTGCAATCTGTTTTTCTCAATCAGCTCAGGGTAGCCGGCTATGGCCTCATAAGTAAAATAGAATATTTCGTGATTTTGTCAAAGAGGAATTGGAACAGTAACATCTATCATCACTTGTTTCACTTGTATAATATCTTTTTTTACTTTTCAGGCATATAGATAAAATATTTCATAATGATAGAGCGTGTAAAAATGATCCCAGTAGATTCTGCTACATATGTGGGACGGTTACCATGCCAAATAACCAGTCCCAAATCACTAAATTTGTGAAGACAATGTATAGAGCATACTTTGGAATTAAGCTAGGGGACCAGGACAAAAATTTCGCCCCTCATATGTGCTGCAAGACGTGCATTGAAAATTTGAGAAGATGGAGCAAAGGCAGAGCGAAATATTTGCCTTTTGGAATTCCCATGATTTGGAGAGAAGGAAAGGATCACGTGACAGATTGTTATTTCTGCATAACAAACCTCCAAGGTGGGCTTATAAATTTATTTTTCTTAAATATTTTGAAATCCTCGTATGAAACTTGACATAATATTCACCATAATGTAATATTCACCATATATAGCATAATATTCACCATAATGGTAATCATACATTTACATATACATATTGTTATAGAAAATACATTTACACATACATATTGTTATACAAGTTACATTTACATATACTGTACAATGATTGTATATTTTCTTTCTTTTTCATTCATATTGTCCCCGAAGGGACAGTATGAATGAAAAAGAAAGAAAATATACAGACTCCATCGACCTATTTCATATCTTACAGACAGCAGCCTTCCCTCACGAGCCGCCACTGTCTGAATGCTTCTTCTATTTCATATGCAAGTTTTATATCCATGTTTCTGTGTTTCTATTTTCAGGAGTTAACAAGAAGAATAAACACATTGTTGTATACCCTGATATTCCTTCTGCTATGAGACCTGTACCCCATGGTCCTGGAATTCCAATACCCGACCCACCTCAAACCCTGGACTTCGATGATTCTGATGATGAATCAATGACCAATGCCAATGACCAGTCCCAGTCGTATATACCTCAAAATACCGCTTCAAATGAGCCGAGGCCTCTCAACCAGGCCAAACTTAATGATCTTACCAGGAATTTAGGACTTTCCAAATTAGCTGCCGAGATCTTGGGCTCACGACTTCGAGAGGACAACTTGCTGGCTCCGGGAACAACATTCTCCTGGTATAGGAAACGAGAGGAAGAATTCCGCAAGTTTTTTGCAGTGCACAAAAATACCTCTTCCTTAGTGTACTGCTGCAATGTTAAGGGGCTAATCGAATCCTTGGGCCTGCCATATAACGCATCAGAATGGAGGCTATTTATAGACTCGTCTAAACGAAGTTTGAAAGCAGTACTTCCCAACATTGGGAATAGGGTTGCATCAGTCCCTGTAGCACATTCCGTACAACTTACTGAGAGCTACGATAACATGAAAATTTTACTGGATGCTCTCGTATACGACCAACATAACTGGAGGATCTGTGGAGATTTGAAGGTAATACTAATATCATAAGTAAACTATTGCTATTGACTATGTTGTTTTTCCAAAGGTTATTTGAGAGCGTATAAGAACACTTAACTTCCACACAGAAGTGATACAGTCCAATGCATAGATTTTTTTATCTGATAGAACAAATTCTCTAAATTCTTTAAATATTTTCATTTTTTTTCAGATTGTGGCATTTGTATTGGGAATGCAAGGGGGATACACGAAATACCCATGTTTCCTCTGTAAATGGGATAGCCGAGCGGATGAGAAGCACTATGCACAGCGTGAATGGGCATCCAGAGAGAATTTTGAACCTGGGTCGCATAATGTCGTTTCAGTGCCCCTTGTACCACCAACAAAAATTTTGCTCCCACCACTTCATATTAAGCTGGGCTTGATGAAAAATTTCATCAAATCAATGAATAAGGAGGGTTCAGCATTCCGATATCTCGAGAGTAAATTTCCTCATATATCTGATGCTAAACTAAATGCTGGGGTTTTTGATGGTCCTCAAATTCGAACTTTGATCAAGGATACTCAGTTCGAAAACGCAATGACTCCAACTGAGAAGAATGCCTGGCAGGCATTCAAATCAGTTGTCACTGATTTTCTTGGCAAGCGTAGAAGTCCAGAATACGAGTCCGTTGTCGAAAACTTGATGGAAGCTTTCAAAGCTCATGGGTCGCGCATGTCCATAAAAATGCACTTTTTGTGGTCCTACTTGGACTATTTTCCTGAAAATTGCGGGGATTATAGTGAGGAACAGGATGAACGATTTCACCAAGATATCAAAATAATGGAAGAGAGGTACCAGGGAAACTGGGATATCAATATGCTGGCGGACTATTGCTGGTGTTTGAAGCGAGACGTGCCCGAAGAAATACACAGACGGAAAGCCAAAAAAACTTCATTCCTTCCTCAACAAACTTTTTTCCATATTCATTGTATGAATAAAAATATTTATTCACACAATGTTTTCATTTTTCACGAGTGTTCTTATAATATTACTCGTATCTACACTGTTTAAGCTAAAAACTCAATAAATTTGGGGATAAAATATGACTTATAATAAATGGCCAATAGAGAAAAAACCTGACCTGATTGAGGAAAACCAATGTCATTTTCGAATTCAGCATGGTCGAATTATATAATATGAGTTGAAAAAACCCTCACAGCAGAAAAAGAATTTCATATGCATACCAGTGTAATGGAACACCATAACAATATTATTGATGGACTCGAAACAATGAAAACTATGATTTGGCGGGCCGCAGGGCCCCCAATTACTGTCGGTTCAGTTATTTGGTCAATAAAACTATAGAAATGAACGCAGTCATGAAAATCTTAGGCTTCAAATGCGAGCTCATTGTATTAAGATTTGTGAAGCTTTAGATTTTCATGGCTGCGTTCTTTTCTGTAGTTTTATTGAATGAATAATTGGTTTGCCAGTAACTGGAAGGCCGCAGGCACCCCAATTACTGAGGCCCAAGGTGAGAGGAATAAGAATGATATCCAGATAAAGGGCTACTGATGTTCAAAATAAAATACGCCGTACGCCCACAATTCAGCCGAAGCACCGTAAATATAGCAAAATCGGCGAGTAGCGCCGACCTTTTGCTAGTCTAATATACTATTTCAGAAATGAAGCCTTATATATATATATATATATATATATATAATATATATATATATATATATATATATATATATGTAACAGTTTTTTTGCGCACACCTACAGGTCGCTACAATTGGTGTAGAACAATGCGGTTTTCACCATTTGATGCGTCTTTTTATTGTGCAGTGCCCATGCTAAAAAAAAATTCCCGAACATAAATCCTTCCCCCCCTTTTAGGGGTACAGTTCTTCATTTTTAATCATAATTTTGGCACAAAATGGGGGAGGGGTGGGGTAATAGGGGAGGGGTGGGGTTAATGGGGAAACTCAGAAAAATAGATGCGATATGTATATGTAATAAAAAAAAATTAAAGTAAATCCTTTGTAAGGTGCCAGCCCCCTTCAAAAAAACTTAATGTAAATCCTTTGCAAGGTGCCAGCCCCCTTCCCCCCTTGGGGGTAATGGGGGAAGGGTGGGGGTAAATGGGGGAGAGGGGTGTGGGTGGGGTATTGGGGGAGAGGGGTGGGGTAATGGGGGAGGGGGTGGGGTTAATGGGGAAACTCAGAAAAAAAATTGGTGGGGTAAATGGGGGAGAGGGGTGGGGGAGGGGGTATTGGGGGAGAGGGGTGGGATAATGGGGAAGGGGGTGGGGTTAATGGGGAAACTCAGAAAAAAAATTGGTGGGGTAAATGGGGGAGAGGGGTGGGGGGGGGGTATTGGGGGAGAGGGGTGGGGTAATGGGGAGGGGGTGAGGTTAATGGGGAAACTCAGAAAAAAAAATGATAACCAACATCGATTCCGGTCAGGAAGATCATGCTTATCACAACTAATGGAACACTATAACAATATTATTGATGCACTCGAAACAATGAAAACTATGATTTGGCGGGCCGCAGGGCCCCCAATTACTGTCGGTTCAATTATTTGGTCAATAAAACTATAGAAATGAACGCAGTCATGAAAATCTTAGGCTTCAAATGCGAGCTCATTGTATTAAGATTTGTGAAGCTTTAGATTTTCATGGCTGCGTTCTTTTCTGTAGTTTTATTGAATGAATAATTGGTTTGCCAGTAACTGGAAGGCCGCAGGCACCCCAATTACTGAGGCCCAAGGTGAGAGGAATAGGAATGATATCCAGATAAAGGGCTACTGATGTTCAAAATAAAATACGCCGTAGGCCCACAATTCAGCCGAAGCACCGTAAATATAGCAAAATCGGCGCGGAGCACCGACCTTTTGCTAGTCTAATATACTATTTCAGAAATGAAGCCTTATATATATATATATGACGCGTTCGGTGGAAGAGTGATGAATTCAACAAATTTTCACAAAATGAATTTTTGATGGCAAAGTAATATTTGTAAGCTCTATTTTTATTGTGCAAAATATTATAGCTGAATTCGAAGTGAAATAATAGAACGATAAAAAAAATCGATTGAAAAAAGTTTAAATTTTTGTTAATCATAATAAAAATGAACAAAAAATTGTTTGGGTAGAGTTGAAATTTGCCTAAGTCTACGTAGGCCACCCTGACCTACGAGATTAGGGTGGCCTAGGTGGTCTACGTAGACTGAGGCAAATTAGACAAAAGGCGGAGGTATGCGCTCTCCGAGTGCTTTCTACTGAATTACTAATGTTCTGTTAAGAAGACTTGATTATTTAATTAACTAGCCTAAATTAATGATGCTCATTTAAAACTATTGATTAAGAGAAAATTCAGTGAAAAAAAACTTTAACTGTCCCTAATGACTCGGTTAAGTAAAATTAAGTAAAGTTAAGTAAAATTTTCTTCTAGAAGGTTACGCGAAGGAGACGGATACGATATCATTCAGTAACAAAACATTGAGACAGATATGATATCATTCAGTAACAAAACATTGTAATTTTTTTTCTATGCAATGAAACAAAAGAATATCGAATCAACGTGAAATAACACGTTTTGTCAATCGTAGATTCGAAGTATAAAAGGCATGATCTATGTGTTGGTGTTAAATACTTATTACTCAAATTTTTACAGAAAGATTTTTATATGAAAATTATACGAGTACATCATAAACATGCATGATAATGATTAAGTATCTGATTACGATAAATAATTTTATTTTATTAATCCAGAGGTTGTCCCATAAGTTAGGTGTTTCGATAAAGATTGTCATTTTGTTTAGTAGTAATTTTTAGGTATGGCAAATAATTATTATTAAAAGTATTATATTAATAAAAAGAATTTTTATGCCGATTTCAACAATGAAGGTAAAAAAGTAAATTTTTTTTTCAAATTACACCCAACTTCTGGAACAGCCTGTATGTAAGATTAAAAATTACTCGACTAACTAGGGAGTATTTTGTAATTTTGATTCAAAAAATTATAAGTGCAAAATATAATCAGTAATTTTATTTCATTTGTTAAAAAAGAAGATGCCAAAATTAGGAATTATCTTTTAAAACTTAATTGTAAATCAAACGTTTTACATGCTTTTTTCTCCTTGATCTTTTTAATTTACAATTTTGGAAAATAAATCAATTAATTGTTAAATAATTAGCAAGGCTCATCATTAGTCGTTTTTTTGAAGCCAGAATTTTGAGTTTACTTAAAATATAAAGTTCTCTGTACTTTATCCTTTAAAATTTCTTTACAGAAATAATAGTAACTTTTGAAAAATTGCTTTGAGTTCTTAAAAAAATATAATATAAAATCACTGAATATCAATTAATGAAACGTAGCCCTTCAAAAATGAATGGTAGAAAAAGAACCAGAAATACACAAAACTGGAAAAGGAATATAGCAAAGTATAAGAGAAATACCGGGGATGAATATTTAAGCAGTTTTTCAAACAAAATCATCAGTAAGCGAGCAATTGGTCCTGCATGTAACTGTAAAAGAATGTGTTTTAATAAAATAGGATTTAAAGAGATTTCTGAAATATTTACTTCATTTTGGCGAATTGCTAACTTCGATGAACAGAATGGATACATACAAAGACTTGTTAGCAAAAATATTGTTTCAAGAATTTACAAAAAACAAGGAATAAGTCGAAAGAAATCAAGTTCTCAGTATAAGGTGATGGCTAATGGCATGATGCATCAAATCTGCAGGATAGCTTTTCTTAGTATTCATGGACTAACAGAGAGACGTGTAAGGACAGCTTTAACTAAACAGAGTAAAACAGGAGTCTCTCAAAAGGATTTAAGAGGAAAGAGTGTGCCTACGAATAAAATTGACGAAGTGAGTCGGTTGAGAGTGAAGGAGCACATTGGAATGTTGCCTACTTTTACAAGTCATTATTCGAGAGCTCACTCTCCTAACAGAGTATTTTTAGCCCCAGGTTCTATCAATTCAGTAAAAAGTTTATACCAAGCTTATAATGTGTGGATGTTTGACTACTATCCAGAAGAGAAGATTGTAAGTATGGATTATTATAGAAGAATTTTCACATCTGAATATAATATACATTTTGCACCACCAAAATCTGATACCTGCACAACTTGTGATAAATTTAAAATGGGCATTCAAAATGCGCCAGATGAGATCTTGAAGCATTCAATTGAACAAGGTTTTGAATTTCATAAGAGAACGGCCAGTGAAGCTAGAAAGTTGATGAACTCATTTAAATCAAACGATGACCCTTGTATATTTGCCATCTGTGTAGATCTACAGCAAACCCTTCCAACTCCAAGATTGAGTTCCGGTGTGGCTTATTATAAACGAAAGTTATGGACTTATAATCTAAGTATATCAAACCTCAAGACCAATCAACCTACCATGTACGTCTGGGGCGAAATAACTGCCAAGCGAGGTAGTATTGAAATTGCAAGTTGCATACACCATTGGATTAGACACAATAATGATAGCGAAATTATTACTCATTTGTACGTATTTTCAGATAACTGTTTTGGGCAAAATAAAAATATAAATTTAATATTAATGTATCTTAGAGAAATTCACTGTGGCTCACTGATTCACATAGAACACACTTATCTTATCCTTGGTCATTCTACAATGCCTTGTGATGCTCAGTTTGGACAAATCGAACAAAACATTAAAAAATATTACAATAATGTTATTTATACAAAAGAAGATTATGTTACAGCAATAACTACAGCAGTCTCGAAGCGTTTCTCAGTGGTGAAGATGAATCAGTCTGACTTTTTAAACTTTGATGGTCTGAAGACAGGCATTGTTAGGAGGAAATCGCCAAATGCCAAATTTAGTAACGCAAGAAAGTTCATATTGGATGTTCAGTACAAAGAAGGCTACGTAATCTCTACCTCATACCAAACATCTCAAGCAACAGCCATCACATTAGACTGCAGAAAGGAAAATATAAACAGCATGATGACAGTTTGTTTAATTTAGCCAACTACGAACTGCAACCAGCGTATTCTCATATGCTCCCAATTTCGAAAGAAAAAATGAAAGATCTCAGAGAATTGATGGAACTGATGCCTGCAAGTGCAGCAAGATATTATGAAGCATTATTAGAACAAATGGATATGACACCAAATGACATACTCGTAGATGATAATACCACATTCGATCAAAATGACCAAATGATGGATTACACCAATTAAGTAACTTAACAAGAGGTAGGTAATCGAATTACAACAAAATTTCTGTATTAAATTATACTCTACAGTATGTCCCACAAAAAAGTACACCCAACTTTAGATTGTACTAACTCCTCCAAAAATTGAGATATTTTGGATCTGTTTGTTTGATTTAATATAGCAAATTATTCTTTGTTAACGTTCAAATTTATTCATGTTTAAACGAATTAGTTGTTTAAGCATCTGCTTTTAACTGAAGGGTACAACAAAATGGATTGCGCAAAATTGGTCAATGAAAAAATAATGTGTGTGCTATCGATGTAATGAAAAGACAAATACATAATAATAGATACTTTAACATAATTTTAATAAGATACAAAGCAGATTTTTCTTTATTCCTTATTACAAAAGTTATGCTTAGTTTCGTTTTCTTTCAACATGACCGCCATTCCTATCGATACAAATCTGGAGTCGAGCTCTCATCTTCCCCATCACTCTTTTGATAAGATCTGGATTGTCTTTTGACAAGTTGATTTCAGCTGTGATGCGAGTCCTCAAATCATCTAAATTGATAGGTTGTGATGCAAATACTCTATTTTTCAAATGACCCCATAAAAAGTAATCACACGGGTCAAGTCAGGGCTTCTGGGAGGCCATTCAATGTCATGGCCTGTAGCAATTACTCTTTGGTGGAAGACTTCCTGCAAGCGTTCCTTCACAATAACTCTCCTGTGAGCAGGAGCTCCGTCTTGCACCCACCAAATACGATTAAATCGGTTTCCATAAGCAATACGTAATTGTGGAAGGATTTCTCGGTCTATCATTTCTAGGTAAGCTTCACCATTTAGATTGCCATCGTAAAAGACCGGGCCAATTAACGCTCCATTACCGCACAGTCCTACCCAGAGAGACAGTTTTTGTCTAGAGTTATTCTTTTCGTAGATATGATTTTCAGGTGGATGATTTTTTGGTGCATATTGACGGCAGATTTGTCTGTTCACTAGACCATTCATAAAAAAGGCCGCCTCATCTCCAACCACTAATTGTTCCGTGAATCTTTCTGGTTTTTCAAGAAACCAATGGCGGTCATGTTGAAAGAAAACGAAACTAAGCATAACTTTTGTAATAAGGAATAAAGAAAAATCTGCTTTGTATCTTATTAAAATTATGTTAAAGTATCTATTATTATGTATTTGTCTTTTCATTACATCGATAGCACACACATTATTTTTTCATTGACCAATTTTGCGCAATCCATTTTGTTGTACCCTTCAGTTAAAAGCAGATGCTTAAACAACTAATTCGTTTAAACATGAATAAATTTGAACGTTAACAAAGAATAATTTGCTATATTAAATCAAACAAACAGATCCAAAATATCTCAATTTTTGGAGAAGTTAGTACAATCTAAAGTTGGGTGTACTTTTTTGTGGGACATACTGTATAATATTTCACTATATTGTATAGTTATAGCCAAAATATCTTTTTTAGTCTACAAACTTTAAACGCTAATTGCGGAGAATTTCTCAAATGTTGAATTCGTCATTCTTCCGCCAAACGCGTCATATATATATATATATATATATATATGTAACAGTTTTTTTGCGCACACCTACAGGTCGCTACAATTGGTGTAGAACAATGCGGTTTTCACCATTCGATGCGTCTTTTTATTGTGCAGTGCCCATGCTAAAAAAAAATTCCCGAACATAAATCCTTCCCCCCCTTTTAGGGGTACAGTTCTTCATTTTTAATCATAATTTTGGCACAAAATGGGGGAGGGGTGGGGTAATAGGGGAGGGGTGGGGTTAATGGGGAAACTCAGAAAAATAGATGCGATATGTATATGTAATAAAAAAAATTAAAGTAAATCCTTTGCAAGGTGCCAGCCCCCTTCAAAAAACTTAATGTAAATCCTTTGCAAGGTGCCAGCCCCCTTCCCCCTTGGGGGTAATGGGGGAAGGGTGGGGGTAAATGGGGGAGAGGGGTGGTGGGTGGGGTATTGGGGGAGAGGGGTGGGGTAATGGGGGAGGGGGTGGGGTTAATGGGGAAACTCAGAAAAAAAAATTGGTGGGTAAATGGGGGAGAGGGGTGGGGGAGGGGGTATTGGGGGAGAGGGGTGGGGTAATGGGGGAGGGGGGGGAGTTAATGGGGAAACTCAGAAAAAAAATTGGTGGGGTAAATGGGGGAGAGGGGTGGGGGAGGGGGTATTGGGGGAGAGGGGTGGGGTAATTGGGAGGGGGTGGGGGTAATGGGGAAACTCAGAAAAAAAAATGATAACCAACATCGATTCCGGTCAGGAAGATCATGCTTATCACAACTAATGGAACACTATAACAATATTATTGATGCACTCGAAACAATGAAAACTATGATTTGGCGGGCCGCAGGGCCCCCAATTACTGTCGGTTCAATTATTTGGTCAATAAAACTATAGAAATGAACGCAGTCATGAAAATCTTAGGCTTCAAATCCGAGCTCATTGTATTAAGATTTGTGAAGCTTTAGATTTTCATGGCTGCGTTCTTTTCTGTAGTTTTATTGAATGGATAATTGGATTGCCAGTAACTGGAAGGCCGCAGGCACCCCAATTACTGAGGCCCAAGGTGAGAGGAATAGGAATGATATCCAGATAAAGGGCTACTGATGTTCAAAATAAAATACGCCGTAGGCCCACAATTCAGCCGAAGCACCGCAGATCTAGCAAAATCGGCGCGTAGCGCCGACCTTTTGTTAGTCTAATATACTATTTCAGAAATGAAGCCTTATATATATATATATATCTTCTCTACTATAATATAAAAGAGAGCTGTCCGTCTGTCTGTCCGTCTGTCCGTCACACTTTCAGCGTGTGTGCGTGCGTGCGTGCGTGTGTGCGTGCGTGCGTTTGTGTGTTTCAGCGTGTGTGCATGCGTGCGTGTGTGTGTTTCAGCGTGAGTGCGTGCGTGCGTGCGTGCGTGTGTGTGTGTGTGTGTGTCTGTTCCAGTCATAGCTCCAAAATGAAAGCAGTTACAAACTTACAAACATAAAACTTCACACACATATTGATTAGGTCCCGAGGTTGTGCACCTGGGTGTTGAATGCCCGGTTAGGTCAACTGTACGCCCTTGACGATTGGTTAGGTTAAGTTAGGTTAGGTTAAGTTAAGTTAGGTTAAGCTTTAACGAAAATATCACGACTCAACCTAACCAACCTAACCAACCTAACCAACTAACCTAACCAACCTAACCTAACCTAACCTAACCTAACCATTCAATTAACCCAGCTAATAACAGCTAATAACAGCCTTCGAACTACAAAAAATATTCCGGCCCTCTACTTGGATATGTTTTACTACCCGCACGTAGGGCGGGTCTTTAGCTAACCGTCAGCGAAGCGACGGGTATTGTACCAGTATATTATATATATATATATATAATATATATATTATATATACGTAACAGTTTTTTTGCGCACACCTACAGGTCGCTACAATTGGTGTAGAACAATGCGGTTTTCACCATTCGATGTGTCTTTTTATTGTGCAGTGCCCATGCTAAAAAAAATTCCCTAACATAAATCCTGCCCCCCCTTTTAGGGGTACAGTTCTTCCCATTTCTTCATTTTGAATCATAATTTTGGCACAAAATGGGGGGGGGTGGGGTAATGGGGGAGGGGGTGGGGTTAATTGGGAACTCAGAAAAATAGATGCGATATATATATATGTAACCAAAAAAAAATTAAAGTAAATCCTTTGCAAGGTGCCAGCCCCTTCAAAAAAAATTAAAGTAAATCCTTTGCAAGGTGCCAGCCTCCTTCCCCCCTTGGGGGTAATGGGGGAAGGGTGGAGGTAAATGGGGAGAGGGGTGGGGGTGGGGTATTGGGGAGAGGGGTGGGGTAATGGGGGAGGGGGTGGGGTTAATGGGGAAACTCAGAAAAAAAATTGGTGGGGTAAATGGGGGAGAGGGGTGGGGGAGGGGGGAGGGAGATTGGTGGGGTAATGGGGAGGGGGTGGGATTAATGGGGAAACTCAGAAAAAAAATGATAACCAACATCGATTCCGGTCAGGAAGATCATGCTTATCACAACTAATGGAATACTATAACAATATTATTGATGCACTCGAAACAATGAAAACTATGATTTGGCGGGCCGCAGGGCCCCCAATTACTGTCGGTTCAGTTATTTGGTCAATAAAACTATAGAAATGAACGCAGTCATGAAAATCTTAGGCTTCAAATCCGAGCTCATTGTATTAAGATTTGTGAAGCTTTAGATTTTCATGGCTGCGTTCTTTTCTGTAGTTTATTGAATAAATAATTGGTTTGCCAGTAACTGGAAGGCCGCAGGCACCCCAATTACTGAGGCCCAAGGTGAGAGGAATAGGAATGATATCCAGATAAAGGGCTACTGATGTTCAAAATAAAATACGCCGTAGACCCACAATTCAACCGAAGCACCGCAGATCTAGCAAAATCGGCGCGTAGCGCCGACCTTTTGCTAGTTAAATCTCTATCACAGATACGAGACAATTCGGCACCAGGGACAGACACATGGAGTGCCACATTTCTGAAGAAATATAAAGAGAGTATTGCCAAACCTCTATACTTACTATGGAGGAAATCACTCGAAACAGGACAAATTCCACTGCCATTAAAGAACGCGAACGTTGCCCCTTTATTCAAAGGGGGTAACAGAGCAATGCCCAAGAATTATCGGCCGGTAGCTCTCACCTCACACCTTATAAAGTGCTTTGAACGTATAATTAGAAGCGAAACTACCTACTACCTACAAGAAAAGAACTTATACAACCCAAATCAACGTGGTTTAAGGGCTGGAAGATCATGCCTTTCACAGCTATTAGACCACCGCGAGAAAATATTGGAAACACTGTGTCGAGGACAAAACATAGCTGTAATCTCTACTGAATTTGCTAACGTCTTCGATAAATGTGACCATGGAATTATAGCACAAACTTAAGAATACAGGAATTACTGGAAAGCTAGGAAGATGGATATTTAATTTCTTGACGCAAAGAACACAAAGAGTGGTGGTAAATGGAGTCAAATCGGAAGTCTCGAAAGTAGAAAGCTCTGTCCCACAAGGGACAGTATTAGCTCCCTTGCTGTTCATAATAATGATTGCAGATATTGATGCAGATATCAATGACAGTATTGTATCATGTTTCGCAGATGACACAAAGATATGCAAGGAAATATTGAACGAAGGTGACATAGAAAGATTACAAAACGTCAATGAAACATTATTCCAGTGGGCCGAAGACAACAATAAAAAGTTCAACGAAAAAAAATTCCAACTTCTAAGATATGGTAATAACAAGGAGCTACAGAAAAAAGGGTGCAAAACTCTGCAAAACAAACAGATAACACCAAATCCACAAGTCAGGGATCTTGGAGTAATAATATCGTCGGATGCAGAATTCAACGGCTAGAAAAATAATGGGAATCATCTGAAGGAACTTCTGCAGCAGAAAAGCAAACATCATGCTCAAATTATGGAAGAGTCTCGTCCTACCAATAATTGAGTATTGCTCAGTACTCACAAGCCCATACAGAAAACGGGACATTGCGAACATTGAAGCTATACAAAGGACTTTTACGTCTAAGATAGAGGAAACGGAAGGTGAAGACTACTGGTCTCGACTACAATCACTGAACCTCTACTCTCTCGAAAGAAGACGCGAGCGGTACACAATAATATACATATGGAAAATACTTGATGTCTCTGTCCCTAACCTCAGAAATGAAATAGAAACAAACTGGAGAGAGAAGAGACAGATTTTGTACGGTCCCAGCTGCGGTGGGACAAAGGGCCATGAAAACGAGGATGGAAAATACTCTCAGAATACGAGGCCCAAAGCTTTTCAATGTCCTACCAAAAGAAGTGAGAAATCTCCAGCACACCGACCTGAATAACTTGAAGAATCAGCTGGACAGATTCCGGTGCAAAGTCCGTGACCAGCCATGCGTGGCTGGCTACGAGGGCAGGAGGAGATCAGACAGCAATTCCTTCCTTCACTAAATCCAGGAAATGAGGCTGGATGCTGCAGAGGGGTCGACCGCAGGTCGATCCTGAACCGTCGTTCGAACTCACCTAAAGGACTTATAGGATATATACAGGGTGGCCCCAAAAAAATGGCACCAATTTTGAGAAGTGATATCTCAATAACCATTGCAGCTAGGGACTTAAAAAGACAACCATATGAAAGATAATTATTTTATCTTTAAATACATATTCTATGGCTTGATGGTTATAAGCCCATATAATGCCCAAAATTGGCTTCCAAGGAAAATATACAAAAAAAAGTTGCGCATTTATATTTATTCCTTGATCCTAATTTTAAATGAAATTTTTCTATTCCAGACCCCTCAAGATGGGATTGAGAGAATCTGATAAGAACATTATACAAGCACTACGTGAAGAAAAAGGATATCCATTAAACAGAATCCTTTACGAATTTCCAAATAGAAATTGGAAAAAAAGAACTGTGGCACATTTTTTACAAAAACTCAAAGAAACAGGCAGCAGTCAACGGCGTCCGGGAAGTGGTCGACCAAAAAGTATTAGAACGCTAGAAAACATTGAAAAAGTAAATGAAATGGTTTTAAGTCAAGAGGAACAACCAAGAACAAGTAAAAGTGAACGTGAAGTTGCGAAAGAAACCGGGATTTCACGTTCATCAGTACAGCGAATAATTCGAAAAGATCTTGGGTTGAAAACATTTAAGAGGGTGAAGGTTACTGCTTTATCGGAGCCTGTGAAAGAAAGACGTTTCCATCGATGTAAAAATATATTGCGAAGATTTCGGTCAAATGAATCCGTGAAAAAAATTTGGTTTTCTGATGAGAAACGATTTACGGTCGAAACACCACGAAATACCCAAAATGATCGGGTTCGTGCAGCAGTGGCGACAAAAACTCATGTTGACCCAAAACGACTTTTGCGTGAAAAAAAACACTTTTCAGATTCGATAATGGTTTCCCTTGCAGCGTCATCTGAGAACAAAACATCCATCATTTTTATTCAGCGAGGCGTTAAAATTAACTCAATTTACTACTGTAATGACATTTTGTCTCCAATGTTGTGAGAGATCAAGGAGACGAGCACTGATTTTGTGTTCATGCAAGATGGAGCCCCATCTCATACAGCCAAGGAAACAATAACATTTCTCAATAATAATTGTCCTGGTTTTATCGAACCAAATAATTGGCCACCATGCAGCCCAGATCTAAACCCCATTGACTACTTTATGTGGTCTGCCTTAGAGAGAGAAGTCTACCATGGTCAGAAAATCCGTGATGTGAACCATCTTCGTGAACGAATTCAGGCTGCATGGGAAAATCTCTCACAAGTGACGATCTCAAAGGCAATTTCAAAATGGAGGGCGAGATTACAGGCTGTGGTTGACCATAATGGAGGGCAGATTCAGCCATTTATTGAAAATTAGGTCTAACTTAAAACCACAGAACTTCGTTTAAAGACCGTAAATTAGAAGATAATTAATTAGAAAAAAATAAAAGGAATAAATATAAATGCGCAACTTTTTTTTGTATATTTTTCTTATAAGCCAATTTTTGGCATTACATGGGTTTATAACCATCAAGCTATTGAATAAGTATTTAAAGAGAAAGGAATTATCTTTCATTTGGTTGTTTTTTAAAAACCCTAACTGTAATGGTTATTGAGATATCACTTCTGAAAATTGGTGCCTTTTTTTTGGGCCACCCTGTATATATATATATATATATATATATATGTGTGTGTGTGTGTGTGTGTATGTGTAGTTAACTGATTTTAAATTTTTCAAATAATAGGGATTTTATATGCACATGTACAGTATGTATACCTAATTTTTTTTACTTAAATGTTTGCTTATTTTGAAATTTCTTGATACGTTTCGAAAAAATTTCGTAATTTTTAATAGTTAAAATAGGTTCGGTGAAAGAAACATGAAATTAGGATTTGAAATGAACAGTAACTTTGAATAAAGGGATCGAGTAAAGATAATCCCTCCCAACAGAAAAAGGAAGGACTATCTTTACTTGATCATTTTTTGGGAGGGATCATCTTTACTTGGTAAAGTTGGTAATACCGCTTTACCGCAATACCGCAATACCGCTTTAATTAAAGTCTTTGGATCAAGTAAAGTTAAGCACCCCCAACCTTTTTTAGTTAGCTTTTTAAGGCTAACTAACGAAAATATCACGACCTAACCTAACCAATCGTCAAGGGCGTACAGTTGACCTAACGATTGGTTAGGTTAAGTCGTGATATTTTCGTTAGTTAGCCTTATAAAGCTAACTAAAAAAGGTTGGGGGTGCCTTATCTTTACTTGATCCATTGTAATAAATGAATTTTAATAAATTTTGTTTTCAAATAAATCATTTTTTAAAAAAAGATTCTCTTAATTTTTATCCTTATGTCAGACTGCTTCACTTTACATTACTTTCTGGGAGGGATTATCTTTACTTGGTCATTTTTGGGAGGGATTTGCTTTACTAGTGTGACCTGGGAGGGATTATCTTTACTTGATCCGAATAAAGTATTAATAATGTTAATGATAATGACAATCTTTATTGGCAGAATATAAATCCTATAATTATGACAGCTGAAGGACAACTTGAAGGATTTTGAAATTATAAATATACGTTCATCAACTGTATTAATAGTTCATAGTATTAATAAGTACATATTACGAATGTGTTTGTTTGAAACCTCGTTCATAGAAGGTAAATATTTATTGATCCGAGTAATCACCTTTTCAGGGAATGAGTTTTTATCCTTATCTTGTATATTAATATCGTATATACAATTTGGGAAAGGTGCCCCTGCAAATCTAAAATTTGTATAAAGTATAACAAATGATTCAGTAATAATTGGGGTTTTCTTTGGAAATTTTATTATTGTAACCCCCCAAAAATAAAGTACGCGAAGATAAGCAGTATTAGACTTAGTATTTTTTATGCTTTTAAGAATTGTGGGATAGTTTGAAAGCAACAATAATTACTCAGAAACTAAATGAAAAGTAAATACAGTGTTATTGTTAACATAGGATGAATATGTTTGTTTGCTCAAAACTAATGAACAAATTTTTTAATTCATTCATACAAGAAGTAAACATCTTTTTGGTAAATAAACATTGATTAAACTTATTATAATACCTGTTTAAACTCTACTTACATTTAACGTTTATAAAGATAATCGGACACAAAATTACTTTATATACTATTTTAATTTTATAAATATAATAATAATAATAATAATAATAATAATTATTATTATTATTATTATTATATATGTTTTTCACAACAAAGTTTATCATTTGAATTTTACGAAGAAAGGCGCGGAAATATTAATACAGTGAGGGTCTATACCAGGGGTGGGGAACCTTTTTATATGTGAAGGCCACATTGAAATTTGCCGCCCTCAATGAGGCCTAGGGGTTAAAACCGGTATTGAAATACCGGTATTAATACCGGTATTGAAGAAGTACAAATAATACCGATACCGATATTATAGGTTTTCGGTATTGACAAAAATTGCTATTGTAAAATTTAGGCAATTTAGTCCTCCGATAAGACTGAAGTGGAAGCAGATTCATTACTGAGTGAATACATGCAAGAAATGGACAAACTAGGAAAAGTGCCATCTAAAAAAAATTCCATTGATTTTGATGTTACTAATGAATTTAAAAGCTTGGAAGTTACTTTACAGAGAAGTGAGAATTTAGAGAAGCTGTACAAGGCACTGCTTTCAATTAAACCTACAAGTGCAGAATCAGAAAGAGCCTTTTCTGCTGCAGGCCTATTTCTGACGAAACTGAGATCAAGTCTATCTGAACAATCCCTAGATGCTCTTTGTTTCCTCAAAGCATACTTTCAAAATCAAACTAAGAAATAAATATTTAGATACTAATAATTTCTATCTACCCCAGTAGTTGTATAATAATATGCTAAAAAAAAATTCAAATAATATTTTTATTACAATTTAGTAATTTACTGTATAAACTTTTTCGAATAGAATGCCATCTATTTGGAGTTGGGTCATTAATTTATAGTAAATATGGTGAGTACTGCAAGTCCCTCAGACTTGTGGGAGTGTTGGTAGGGTGGCACCATAATAAATCAAAATAAATTATTGTTTTCATAATACCGGTATCAATACCGGGATTAGCATAATTGCCTCCAAATACCGGTATTGAAAATTTTCGGTATTATGCAAGCACTAATTGAGGCCGCAGTCAATAAGTGTGACTATTTTTTACAGTAATTTTAAACCTTTTGTTAATATTATTTAAATTAATAGCTAGCAGGGAGTATACATGCATTTTAAGACGAATAATTTATTCACTTACCTTTTTAATAATTTAATGACTTCTTTGAGATTGCTTCTGGTGAGACAACATTGTGATATCGGGTTCTAACATGGAGGTTTTAAGTTTTAATTGGTCCTCCAGATGCTCATCTGTCATCTGTGTTCTCAACGAATTCTTGATTTGTGTCAAGTATGAGAATGTGGATTCACAACGGTATGTCGTAGAAAAGCACGAAATCAATCGGCGAGCATGTTCGCGAAGGCAAGGGTATTCTACCGCCTTTTTTCCAAATTTCAACGGGATCTTCCTTACTATCAAACAGAGATTTCAGGATATTATCTTCAGACAACTCAATAAGCTCCATTTGTAACTCTTCTGGTGCCTTTGATACATCAACTAAATGAGGTTGAAAAGCTAGTTTCAGGGTGATATCATGCTTTTCAAAATCAATGAATCTTTCATTGTATTCTTTGATTAATGAGTGTAAAACAGATTCGTATTTTTCGAAAGATTCACAGTTATACTCTTCATTTTCATTAATTATTTTTGTTAACTGGGGAAAGTGTTCTGAAAGTTTCGACTGAGCAAGAAGAGATTTGGAAAATGACAACTTCTTTCTAAATGCCAGAATTTTTTGCCACATATCATAGATAGATTTAGTTTTACCTTGCAGCAGAAGGCCGCACTTGATGACCCAGAAGGCCGCAGGTTCCCCACCCCTGGTCTATACTTTCCTTACATTACGTCTCATTTCCCTCAGCAAGACGAAGCGGAAGGATTTTTCGTTTTTACCAAATAGTTGAACTTTTAAAATAAAAAGTAATTACCCGATAAATTCTTTTAAATTGTTGTACAATCTTTTGGATAATGCAAAATCGAAAGATAGATGAAATATGTAACCACTTTACTCAGTAAGAGTTTGCAGCAACGACGATGACCAGACCTAACAGATAGTTGACCAGCGTCCGTAGCTCAGTCGGTAACGCCGTTTCCTTATAAGAGAAACGAAGACACTGAGGTCGGGAGTTCGAACCCCTATGTTTTATTTATGTAGTAAGGAGGGGGCTAAGGGCGAGTGCCCCCAATAGACAGAGCCACAGAAGACAGAGAAGACAGAGAGCCAAAAACCTATCTCCAAGGTTCAATGATGCCATTTTTCTTTTTTTAATATAAATTTTGAAAAGGTCGTGTTATGTGTAAGATGCATGTATGTGTAGTGAGGAACGGACAAAGATCAGCTAAGGAGGACAGTGAAGGGAGAAATGGGAGTTCCAGCACTCCCTGTCTACTGCCTAATATCCACCCCGGAGTACTTCCCTGGTTGGTGTCTACAGTCTCCTCCTACAAATGATTCTGATAATCATAATAATACAAGAGTTAAGGGAATGGGATGCATCATTTGGCCTCAGCGCCGTGCCAGTTTCTCACCCTCCTCACTAATTATTATTAACAGATAGTTCACCTCGACCTTAGGTCGGTTCACACAATATAATGACCTTAACTATAGATTACATTAATTATGCTGCATTCACAAACAGGAAATATTCCTTTCTTCGCCTCAAGCATATTATGTCGTCAGTATATTTACATTAAACTATATTTGCATTGTTAATGGCAAGTAGTATTTTGCTTTAAAAAATCAGTATATAAGATATATATATATATATATATATATATATACACTTTTCAAATGTTCCGTGCGATGATTCCCCATTTCACGAAGGTCAAGCTTGTTGCCCCTCCTCTTGAGTTGGTTTGGCAAAGTAGAGAGTTGGTTTATATATATATATATATATATATATATATATATATATTATATATATATATATATGTGTGTATATATATATATATATGTATATATGTGTGTGTGTGTGTGTGTGTAAAAATCAACAATGAATAATCCCTTCATTCATATAATTCTGATGATACTTCGTAATATTTATATAAGCCTTACATTCTTATTCATATATTCATTTTTACATATGAAGCCCAAAATCGTATCACGCTGACACGAGTTTGGATAAAACTTTGATTTGCTTTCTACTTTATAATTGGTGAATTATTTCCTTGTAAACTACGTAATCTGTTTGTATAAAACCCAAAATGTATAACGCTGACACAAGTTTGGATACATTTTTGATTTGCTTCCTATTTTATAATTGGTTAACTATTTCTGTTTAAACAACTTAATCATTTTCGTAGACTTAGCTTAATAATGTAATCTTGTTCATTGTCTGTATACATTCTCTCTTCGTTGTAAAAGATGAAGTCATGTGTTGCGTAACGTTTAATTTTTAATCTTAAGCCTTTAATTTTCGCCCTGTGCCTGTTCGTTTGTAATTCGTGATAGAAAGGCATATTTCAATTCCATTTTTAGTTAACTCGGCAGATCATGATAACATCAGATTCGTCAATATACGGTCTAAATAAAATATGGCTTCCTCTTGCTTAGCAGTTTATACATTGTTTCAGCAAAAATATTTGTTTTGTCTTTAAATGTTTTGTAAAGTAAATCAGCCTACTGAAAAACCAACACAAAAACAGATTAGCATTAAATAATAATGACGTCAGAAGGAAGTTTAGTATAAAAGCTTATAAAATTTCTCCAATGTTCATTCTGACTAGACTTAGAGGCTGAGCGTTACCTGTAACATTTTAGCAGTAAAATATAGTAAGAAATATCTTTGTCTTCTCCTTCGAGCCTTGCTCTCTTCAGAGAACTTAGTCTTAAATAAAGAGAAATAATTTCCCGATACGTTATAAGAAGAATCGAGGAACCCTCAGAGAACTTAGTAGTAAATAGAGAAAAATAATTTTCCGATACGTTATAAGAAGAAATCGGAGAGTAGTATAGAAGAAAATTACTGCGATCCCCTGTACGGTATCAGCTACTCCAGAGTAACAAATCCGTTGCTGCCACCTAACCAGAACCCCTGTCAACTTCGAACCGACCAAGGCCATAGACGGAGGGGTTAACATATATACTGTATATATATATATATATATATATATATATAATTTTGTTGATAAAAATTATAAATATAAATACAGCCTTAGAACCGACGACCCTAATTGGGCCTTGCATTAGCATAAGACTATCTCTAATCATTCAATTGATGTTAATAATTCTGCCCATCAATTACTTATAAAAGATAAAAATAAGAAGGAATTGACCGAATCCTTTGTAATTAAAAATGTTGATAATTTCAATGATAAAAAGAGGTAATTTTTAAATCGATCCACTTTTAAATAAAATTTTAGCTCGAGACGCTCGTTTCAAATCTTTCCTGCACCGTTTTCATCCGTTTTCATGAGGTTAATGTGGTTCTTTCCCACTAATTTTTATTTCATTTTTGTCTTCTTACCTGAACGAAGAGTAGATCTCGAAAAGCTTCCTAATTTTTAATGCTTTTATTTCTTATTTCAGTGGGGATTTTTTACTTATATATATACAGTATATATATATATATATATATATATATATATATATGTAGCGGATCGACAAGAAATAGACCAACAAATAGACAG
Organism: Bathynomus jamesi; assembly: GCA_023014485.1. NCBI lineage: Eukaryota > Metazoa > Arthropoda > Malacostraca > Isopoda > Cirolanidae > Bathynomus > Bathynomus jamesi. The sequence goes on from JAJOZX010009007.1 coordinate 47,625, forward strand.
AAATACGTTACTTCCACGCATCATCAAAGAACTTGAAAAAAAACACGTGGGCAAGAGTCAAACAATGGAGCGTCTATTTCTTCTCAATGGGAGCGAACGAAAACCGTTAACAACTAAAAGACGCGTGGACAAAGCGTCTTAAGAATTGGCGTGAAGTCTACGTCACAGGCCTACGGTATAAAAGGAGCTTCCACTTATACTCACTCTCACTCACCCGTACGCTCATCATCGAACGTCCACCAACCGCTTTCCGGCCCCCTGGCCGAGGGGCCGCGGCCGCTACTTTCTTCAGGGCCTACAGTTGTCATTACGTAAGATCTACAGACCGCCTGCAGAAGCAATCCTTCGAGGCCCAACCGGAATCACTTCGGGCATGCGGTTTGCGGCCTACGCCGCACCTCATAAGGCCAGCCTGCACCTCGAGAAGTAACATCACCTCAGGCCTCCACGAAGCCTACATCCATCATCTCAAGAGGCTTAACGGACAACGACAACTCCAATCTGCGTAATAGGTTCGTTTTCAACCCGCCTTCAACAAAGTTTACGTCACCATAAGATAAGTACCCCCTATCCTAAGTACTCTTGTGAAGCCTACATTAGCCTACCGCCGAACGGTAGGCTATACTCCCAAAGTGTGTAATCACGCGTCCATTGACTCCCGTTAATAACGCAGTAGGCCTGTCATCCAATTCAAGTGTCATTTTTATACCGTTATTCCGCGTATCATCCGTCATTATGTTCAAGTCATATATTTGTGTGTTTAACTAAATATTCGCTTGACGTAATCATTTAACATCACATAATGTTCTTATATATAAATGATATTTGTGCAAGCATTTCAATCCATTATTAGGCCACATCAATTATTCTATGTGCATCCATGCAATCATTTAGCCTACTTAATCAGTGTCATGTTTTCCATTCAATGTACCAGACGCACGTGCATTCTTTATATCATTAACTAGGCCCATTCAATGTTCCATATCGCATGCCATTTACATACCATTAATGAGTACATTATTACTTGTCAATTAAGCTATTAACATTTAATTTTATTAGCTAAGCCTAAGCCATAAGCATAACGTAAAACTACCAATTACTGTCAATTCTTTGTTATATCACAGTGAATAAAATAACGGATTTATTTTCATAATAAACTACAAAACCCATAAGGTGTCTTTTATAACCTTAACATTAATTTGCTTGGTTAAAAATCAAGCTGGTGACCTCGCTGCCATTTCGGTCACTTCCAATAGTATGGTGGATCTAATCAAATAACCAATTCATTCCAATCGGTGATACTGTATTACATCATAAATTATTATTAACTCAGCCTATCATTATAAAGCAATCAGTCATTGCCTTAATCAATCGTTGCATACAATTAAATCATTATCACCTTAAACGGCTAAAACTAGGTCCACTATTATATATATATATATATATATATATATATATATATATATATATATATATATATATATATGGTCGACCATTTTGCAACATCCATTTGCCTCATTTTCTGGATTTGGTGAAGGAGAGAACTGTTTCATATATATATATATATATTATATTCCAAAACCTACATGAAACCTAATTTCATGAACACTAATATAAAAATATATGTATACTTTGTACACTCTGTGAAGGTCCCCTTTCAAATACAACAATGATAAATATACCTAAAAAGGCAAATAAATATATAAATAAATACTGAATAAAAGATAATTAATAAAATAGAAATAATGATTTCTACTTGAAAGCTAAAAATATCGTAAATGAAATAAAAGACCACTAGATAATAATACATTGAAGGGTTGAAGATAATTATTGCGGGCATCTTTCAACTTATGACCAGTAACTCGCAGGAAAAAACGCCACTATTATTTATGGTTGAAACGTGACTTACAAATTGCAATTCGGAGGAAATTTCCCTTTTATTTATTATATGTATTTATGAGAACTGCTAAATGACTCTTTTAAATTATTGTTAATTGTCGTATTGTAACATAAAGGATTATATATTATTATTATTATCATTATTATTATTATTATTATTATATATATGTATATATAACTAACAAATTACTGGATAGGTAAAAAATACTCTTTTCAAAAGTAATATGTTAAAATATTTTGTGTAAAATGAAAAAAGTTACTAAATCTTTATTTAAAAGTTAAAAAGGAAGGTGACTGCATGTTTTCACCTTACTTTTAAATAATATTTTTAATTAAGGTATTGTTTCGCCATAATTATTGCTCAACAATTTTTTAAGGCCCCCTCCCCAATTTCTTTGACCTAATGAAGTATGCGGGCGAAATCGGTGGTTTTTGTATTATTGTGTCAAACATATGCACTCATAGTTTAGCTAGTAGGTTAAAAGCAAAATAACGTACGCAACGGTCAAACATTTCCAAAATAACTACTGTGTCAGAACTTTAAGTATAACAGAAAATGGAGATCATTTATAAATTACCTGCATAACTATGTCTAAAATTTAGTTTTAAGAGTGATGGTCCAAAGTAAGTTGCGCGGTAACAAGGCTTTGACTATGATAAGATGGGATTCAATAGACAGGATATTTAAGAAGGACAGACAGCTTTCCATGAACTTGGTATATGAAATGAAGATTAGCTTGAAAACAGCGAAAACTAAGAGTTTGTGGTACGTGGATGAAGAGTGATGATGTTTTGGTTCAGAGCCGTATTTATTTTTAAAGAAGTGCCCTAAAACAATGTGACTAGCTACAGTTCAAAACCTCAAAACATTTATGCTAATTGTCAGAATCATAGTGATATCCTTCTAATGCTGAGGGGTAACTAAAGGAGTATTGTAACACACTCCATAATTATATAATAATATCTATATCTTTATAAGTTGGTGGTAGAATAATTTGAAAGCTTGAAATGAACAACTGTTCATTTAAAGTTGTACATAATTATTCTACTACAGCTGATCTGATAGGGTACTATGAGGACTGACTGGATGATTTGCTGGACAGTGTTGTTCATATGCTGCCAAATTTTGGGTATGATGAAACCTGAAAAAATTAACAGCTATGCAGAGTTTTATTATTGAGAGTGTGCGTGTGTGGTTAAACCCCCTCCCAAAAAAACCTGCATTTGAACATTGGATAGACGGTTACACTTCTATCTAACTAACAGTTAATGACGAGCTTATTCAGGAGTTTCTTGAAACTGGCCCCATGAATGAAAACGCTTGGAACATTCCTTAACTTGTTTTCTCTATATCTATAGTAATTAACTAGTCACTGACTGTTTTATAAATTCTCAACAGTAACTTACAGTATAACTTGAGTGGAAATTGCAACAAATCAAAGTTTAGGTCTTCAGGCATATAAACAGTTTGTGATCGAGTTGGACAGATAAGTTGTCAAAGTAATAAAATAAATGGGCTTTATACGCTTTCATAGACCTACTTTCTTAAGCAGCAGCGTTGCTAATACATTTTTGTTCATTTTAGGGTCAGTCTTCTCATACTCTTAAGTAGAGCCGTTTATCTTTTCTTTTTTTCCTCTGAGATTTGAGGGCTTTCAAAAAAATGCTGCATCCTAAAAAGTTGAGCGATTTTATTCTTGCTATAATATACTTCGATTTTATTAAGGTTAAGGCGTACGAACTATATCTTTCCCATGCTATCATTGATGAAAGTCGCAAATTATTCCAAACCTTCGTCTTTAAAATATGTAGCTACGTATAAACTTTGTTTATCTTTGAAATCTTTATCACACAAAAAAAATAATTAAGTTTATTAGTTCAAAACCTACGAATTGCAACTTGAGTCGGTTTCACACGCTTCAAAAATGCAGAAGGAAACCAGTTTTTATCGTTTTTATCAAACACACGATACATAAACTTAGACACAATATTATACTAATACAAAATATATGTATATCTGACTATATAATCCAATGTGTCTCGTGGCTAGGTCGGTTAGGTCGCCTGCCTGGCAGTGCTGAGACTCCGTCGAGTCGTGGGTTTGCTGCCTACATCTCGGCGGTTGTCTTGTCTACAGTATATCTTACCGAAGGGGCTGGCCGGCCATCCTCATTTAAGGTAGCCAAGGCTGGGACCCTTACCCCGAATTCCTTGGGGGGTATTAGACATTGATGTTACCCATGTTACCCGTCTATATAATCCTTCTATTATGAGTGCGGGGTTTCCATTTCAGAAAAATATTGAAGGTCCCATATTTACAAGAAATATAATTACTATATTTCTTTAATAAAAGAAACTATAGGATGTTCTTACTATATAAAGTGTGCAACTCTTAAATTATTTTGGCTAAGCCTCACTGATAAAGTGTAAAGATGGTTTTAACTTCAAGTTAGACTACATGACACAGGAGATAGATAGTAAGTGTCAATGGTCTAATACTTTAATAAATTCATGCTACTGCGTGTAATGAAAATTAGATTTTAAGTTTGACCAAGCACCCGCTCGTACACACACACGCACACATACACACACACACACATATATATATATATATATATATATATATATATATATATATATATATATATATATATAGGTAGTACCGGGTGAACCAAAAGTAGGTGGACAGTAAATGATAACGTTTATTTTGAGAATACATATACAATTATATTTAATTTTTTTGTATACTATAATACAAAATAAAAAAAAAATTAACTTATACCAATACAATACAAAAGCACTGAAAATTTTATCAACGCAGGTGCTCAAATTGCTGTCCATCACAATTTACACAGCTTTGAAGTCTACCTTTCACACTTCGACAAACATTTTTGCACAAGTTTCTTTGTGCATTAATTTCTTGAAATGCATCTCTGATGTAATTTTTCAAATCACCAACACTTCGTGGTTTTCGACTATAAACTTTGTCCTTGAGTACTCCCCAAAATAAAAAATCCATTGGGGTAAAGTCAGGTGAACGTGCAGGCCATTCAATTGGACCTCTTCGGCCGATCCATTTCTCGGGAAATGTTTCATCAAGATACTCACGGACTGCTCTTGAATAATGTGAAAGGGCCCCATCTTGTTGGAAATAGAGGTCATGTGAATTAGGCTGTTGTTGTAAGTGTGGAACAACTTCATTCATTAGAATTTCGAGATACTTATCACCTGTGACTGTTCCATCAACAAAAATTGGTCCTAAAACACCAGAACTTGAAATACCACCCCAAACAGTGACACCAGGCTGGTTTAGTTGCTGCTCTAATGTTAAATGCATGTTCTCACTATACCAGTAAACACAATTATGTCGGTTAACATGACCTGATAATTTGAAAGAAGCCTCATCGGTCCACACAATGTTATCTAAAATTATTGGATTTCCTTCAATTTCGTTCAGCATGATCTCACTAAATTGCAGCCGCCTGTCTGGGTCATCCTCCAATAAGCCATGAATTAGCCGTGGACGATAAGCTTTCAACCAATAGATTTCAGAATTCGTATAATAGAGGTTTGTGAAATGTCCAGTTCTGCTGAGGCTCTTCTGGTGAACTTTTGGGACTGTGAACAAATGCTTCGGCAACAAGTTGCTTATTGTCCTCTGTGCAAACTGTTTTGGGTCGACCAGTTCTTGGGGCATTAAGAATTGAGCCAGTGGCATCAAATTTGTCACGAATGCGGTAAATGGTTTGTCTCTTTGGGGCTTGAGTACCAAATGTTTCAACCCATTTTGTTCTAACAGTTTCAGTATTTTGAGATTTCCAATACTCTTTTAACACCCATTTTCTGGCATCAGTATTTAGATTATTTGCCATTATGGGTTCTCTGAACTATCTGAAAAGAAAAAAGATTAAATTTAAATAAATTTAGTTACAATATTTAATATAATATAACACAAACACCATAGTTATAATGAACACCATAGTTATAATATAATATAACACAAACCCTATTCAACCTACTGTCCACCTACTTTTGGTTCACCCGTATATATATATATATATATATATATATATATATATAATATATTATATATATATATATATATATATACACATACGAGGGTTGTTCAAAAGTAAGTTTACTGTATAGTACGTGATCAGTCTTTCCTTGTGAACAGACGTGTTTTATCGAGTGTCCAGTGTTACCAATTGAATAAGTGGTTTTCTTTCAAGTGTCTTTAAAAAAAAAATAGTGTTTGGTGCATTCTTAACTAAATTACTTCGTGTTACTAATCATTCATTAACGAATATATTTCATTTATTGACTTTATTCATTACTATATTACTTGACTAAACCAAGGCTAGTGCCTTGTTTGTTTCCCGAATATATTACTACACGAGGTTTCATAAGGTTGAAATTCCCTGGGTTTGCCTTTTTTGTTTTTCAAATCTATCAGAAACGAGGTTTCTTAAGGTTCATTTCCCTTCCTCCGGGAGGTCAGGTAGAGTGTGGTCACCCACCGTGGGAAAAAAGGAATTACGTCGGTCGAACAGCGGACAGATAAGTTTCATTTAATACTTTTTCCTTAACAGATCTTTCGTCAGTAGCTTAATTATATATTAATTTAGCATAAAATTGTGTTACAAGAACCTGTTTCTGCGTTTCAAGAACATTTTTGCAGGTTTTCGCAGGTGAGGGCACAATAAGCACGCGTTTTTTTTTTTTTTTTTTTTTTTTTAACTAATTAAAAGCATGGCACCCCGTCAAGTACTTGCTGTCGCTGTGAAGGGAAATTTGCCGCTTACGCGTTTTCAATGGCTAATAATAATGAACAGTTAGTTTGCAGGTGGTGCTCAAGCATGGAAGTCCTGAGGAACGAGTTAGAACGTGAGAGGGAGGCCAGGTTGAGGCTTGAAGAAAGCGTGATGCTCCTGACGGCAAAATTAGAATCCCTTGAGACTCCAGTTACGACCCCTCCTGCCTCAGTTTCTACTAATAATATAAATAGTACTAATAGCCCTCTCTCTTTCCCGAGTTCCCAACCCTTCGTTCGAGTGCGTAATGGAGCCCCATTGAGAAAACCTAAGAATTGTCTACCAGTAATAACAAACAATAATTTTTCTGTTTTAGGTTTCGAAGATGCTGATGAACCAGAAATACGACTCGTTGGCGATTCCATTGTTCGAGGGCAGCTCGAGGAATTCTGTGGGAGAAACCCTCGTCGTAGGCGCCGTTACTGCTAACCTGGTGCAAGGGTGGAGGATATAACTAATAGTGTTGACCATTTTACAAATGGTACCGCCGAGGACACAACGTATGTTATTCATGTCGGTACTAATAACGTTTTAAGTTCTAGATCGGAAGAACTGCTGGCTAGGTACAGGGACTTACTAAAGCGACTAAAGAAGAAAACTAATAAGATTGTTTTAACATGTATACTTCCTCGAATTATCCAACGTAACGATTTCTACAGCAAGGCGACCTATATTAACAATAACCTAAAATCTCTTTGCCAACAGGAAGGAGTGCATTTTGCGAATTTTTGGAACAGTTTCTACGGCAGGAGAGACTTGTTCCTCGGAGATGGACTTCATCTTAATGACGTTGGAGCTGCGCGTTTAGGAAGACTATTTCATAATACTGTCTCTTCTTTTCAGGCTGCCGTAACTCGAATGGTCCCAGCGTAAATTCGACAAATTTCCCCTGCGCTCGCGAAGGTGTCGCAATTACAAACAATTTGAAGGTTCTATCCTTAAATGCTCGTAGCCTACGAAATAAAATAAACGAATTTTTTTCTTTAATTGCTTGTAAAGACTATGATTTAATTGCGATAAATGAATCGTGGCTTAGCACTGAAACACGTGACTTTGTAAGGGAGTATCAACTTAAAGGTTACAGACTTTTTGCTAAAAACAGAATAGGTAGGCGAGGAGGCGGTGTTATGTTGTATATCAAAGATAATATTGCGAGCGTTATAGAAGTAAAGCACACAATTCCAGAACCGATAGATTCAACTATAGCAGAACTTAAATTGAACGATTTCAAACGTCTTGTTGCGGTTATATATAGGCCCCCTAATCAAACAGCTGATACGGACGAAGCGTTATATCGTTAACTAAAGAGAATAATCGGTAGTAAGCAGGCTTTAGTTTTGGGTGACTTTAATTGCGCCAACTTGAATTTCGATACAATGCAGGGAGACGCGGAAGGGAATCGTTTAGTTAATTTTCTCGAGGATAGCTTTCTTATTCAAAAGGTTGGGGAACCTACGAGGTTGGACAGTATTTTAGATTTAGTAATAACTAAGGATGATAGGTTAATTACTGATCTTCAAGTAATAGAACCGTTAAGCAATAGCGATCACAATATGGTAGAGTTTGTCCTCTCAGTAAGTCACTCGAAACCAACTAACTCGACTAAAATTCCTAACTTTCAGCACGCAGACTTTTGTAAATTTCGAAATAAATTGTCACACATCAACTGGGAAAAAGGAATGCGGAACTCCAACGCAAAACTAATGTGGGAATCGTTCGAAACAGTATTTAGGACTATAAATGAGGAATGTGTATCGTACAAAATTAAGCGTGCGAAAGTAAACAACAAGCCCTTGTGGTTTACTTCTAGAGTAGGAGACATTATAAAGAATAGAGACTGCTTATAGGCTACATAAGTGCGATAAAGATAATTTGTGGTTACGAAACAACTACATATCTGTAAGGCGTGAAGCGAAAAGTGTAATAAAAAAGCCCAAGCGCGAATTTGAAATCTCCATAGCTCGTGACGGTAAAGAAAACCCCAAGCGATTCTTTCAATACTTCAACAGTAGAAATCCATTAAAAAGTGTCTTGGGGACGTTGAAAAATGTTAACGGAGATCTAGTTTCTGAAAACAAGGAAATGGCTACCTTGCTAAACGAATTTTTTACGTCAGTTTTTACTATAGAAGATGTAGCGAATATCCCTACGGTCATAGACATAATACCTTTTGATAATGGTAATATTTTGGATAATATCGTGGTTAGTGAAGAGGCGGTAATGCGGTATATTGATAAAATGAAAATACGTAAATCACCGGGGCCGGATTCCATATATCCCATACAAATAACAGAATTAAAAGATAGCATTGTTGTGCCACTAACAAAGATTTTTAATGCGTCTGTTTCTGAGGGGTGCGTACCAGATAATTTCAAGTTAGCAAACGTAACACCTATCTTTAAGAAAGGCGATAAAGGTGCGGCCGGAAATTATAGGCCAACCAGTTTAACGTCTGTTGTAGGTAAGCTACAGGAATCAATGATTAAGGATCGTATAGTCGAACACTTAGAATTGCATAAACTAGTTAGAAATACGCAGCACGGTTTTAGGCGAAACAAATCTTGCTTAACTAATCTTTTAGAATTTTTTCAAAGCGTGGTTGACGTTTACGATAGTCATCGGGCGGTTGATGTAGTGCATTTAGATTTTCAAAAAGCGTTTGACACCGTACGGCACAAAAGACTCATTGAAAAAAATAAGGCTCATGGAATCAGGGGTGTAGTAATAAATTGGAGAGAAGTGTGGTTGCGAGGTAGGAAACAGAGGGTGGTCGTTGATGGAGCGGAGTCGTGTTGGGCTAATGTAGCGAGTGGCGTTCCTCAGGGTTCTGTATTGGGCCCCTTGCCTTTTCTTATATATATTAACGATTTAGATGTCGGCCTAGTCAGTACAGTTTCAAAGTTTGCGGATGACACGAAGCTGGGTGGTAGGGCGATTAATGACGAAGATAGAGGTAAAATCCAGGAAGATCTGAATAAAATCGTTGATTAGTCAGTCACATGGCAAATGAGATTTAACATCGATAAGTGCAAAATTTTGCATATAGGTTCGCGTAACGGTAATTTTGCGTATAGTATGTCAGGGAAAGAGTTGATAAGCGTAGAGCAAGAAAAAGATTTAGGAGTTATAGTCACTGGTGATTTAAATGTTGAGAAACAAAGTACAGCAGCGGTCAATAAGGCGAACAAAGCGTTAGGTTTTATAGCTCGAATTTTGAGTACAAATCGCGCGATATTATAGTTCCTCTTTATAAATCATTAGTTAGACCCCATTTGGAGTACGCGGTCCAATTTTGGAATCCTAAGATGATTCCGTCGCTTAGGTCAAAGTCGTACGAGGATAGGCTTAACGAGTTAAAATTGACTAAACTCGAGACTCGGAGGCCAAGGGATGATCTAATCCAGGTTTTCAAAATTATGAATGGCTTCGATAACGTAGATTGAGATAGCTTTTTCGAAATATCTCAATATAATGGGACTAGAAATAACAGGTGTAAGTTGACAAGTAGAAGGTTCGAGAGAACAGTTGCCAAAAACATTTTTACGCATAGAATAGTAAATAGCTGGAATAGTTTGCCGGTAGAAGTAATTAGTAGCACGTCTATAAACATGTTTAAAAATCGATTAAACGCATATGTTGATAGATTGGGTATAGTTTAAGGTAGTAAAATTAAGGCTTTGTGGTGTTAGATCCCACAGCTCAACACAAGTGTTGTGGGATATAGGGAGGCAGCATCTTGGGTTAGGGTATGGGTCGGGGAACTTTTTTGGGTATTACCCAAAAATCTATTTGAGTAAAATGAAATTACCCCCAGACTTCAAAGTAAACAAAAACAAGCCAATTGCTCTTAAAATTGTTGCATATGGTGTCTCTCATACCGCACGTATTACCCCCAAAATGTGTAAATGTACCCCATTTGGGGTAATTTACCCCTCTTCGCCGACCACTGGGTTAGGGGATACTCTCTGTCCTTACACACCCCATTTAAAGAGATTCCTCTGCCGAGTGGTGCCCCCATAGTACTGTGACTTATTGAAAAACTCATGATCTTCACTTGCCCCACAAACACCTTTAAATGGGAGACCCAAAATGGGTGCACACACATTTCTACATTACTGTACAGTCTTTACAGCCACACCTACAGTTTTCCTCCTAAGTATATATATTGTAATGTATATGGTTGTAAATTGTGACTTGGTCCGCAAGTGATATGGACCGTGACTTATTTTGGTTGGCAAGGTACTGGTATTGATGGATACCGTAATGAAATTGACTGGATTCTTTGGATCTGATATATTTGCATGTCGGTTATAAATAGATATAGAGTGTAACATACTTGTGGATAGTAGTCTATTATGACTTGATCCTCTGGATCCACAGATTCTATCTTTAGTTTTAAATTGATAATTAATTAGTTTTAAATTGATAATATAATTATTTAGTTTTGTAAAAATTAGTCGTTGCCAATGTACAGGCAGTTTTTACATAGTGGAGCCGCCTCGATTGCCCGAAGTGGCCCCTAGTGTGCCCACTATAAAAATTTCTTATGTTCTTATGTTTTTTGTGGTTCGGAACCCACGTAAAATTGTAGGTCCCCTCCGCCACCATGGAGGACATGCACAATACACAATTACGAACACAGTTAGGTAGACCAGCCATGAGTGGATCCTAGGGTCTTTGTTGGTCTGAAACATTATAACATTACATTATTATAACAATAATGTTGGTAGTACAATATTTTAACAGATGTTAATTATCCTTTAACAATGTTAACGGATAATCACAAGAAAGGCTTTCCTTTCTTTAGCAGTATTCGGTCAAAGGTTTGCATTTCCTTGAGCGCATTTCCTTTGAAAAACCAGACTAAACGGGCGTCCATGGAATTAGTCCAGTAAAATTAGGCCATTTTTTTATCTCAACCCGCCACAAATTGCAAAAGAAATTTTTTTACTACTATGCAATTTAGTAATGTGTCAGAAATAACGTAAAAAGTCTCCAGTGATCAGTGATGTGGAAAGTGTTAAATTTGTACTTCAAAGAGACACACCAAATTTGCTTGTTTTCTCGGTTGTATACTGAATGTTTTATGTCAGATTATATTGCAGCAAAATGCATGTAATTTATGAACACTGGTTTTCTCTTGCAAATATTTATTTCATTTAAACATAAAACAACAATGTTACATAATATTTACAACTTCTACATTAATGTTTTCAGTAAAATGATGCTCCTGAGAATACAAATGTAGAACAAAAGAAAAGCTGCAGCGTGAATTGGCTAAAAGTATCACATAAGTAAATTTGCTGTGCATTTACTCATACATATTTTTAATATTTCTGTATCATGGAACATACATCATATAAGAATATCAGTATTCATCATAACATCATAACATTCACAACATAAAATGCTTTAATTTAGAAATTTTAGCTTTTCTAGCTTATCCATACACACACTAAAATATCATCGTCAAAGAAACTACATAAATTGACTCAATTTGTGTCGTTTATCTCTTCATTGAGGTTATGCTGATGCGCATTCTCACAGCTGACACCCTTATATTCACTACACATAGGACTGCACTCGAGTCCATGCTTTTGGAAGTGCATCTCCCTATTTTACAGCTCATCTTACAGTTGCATCTGATGATCTCAAGGAGGGCTTTAGGTGCAGCGGCCAAATCAGTTCGTAGTGCTACATATCTATCGCCAGCTGGCTTCCACCCTTGATCTGATGGATCAAGATCATGCTGCCCCTTCCATTCCTGTTTTTTGGAGATATACTCGTAAACTATGATAATTACATGCTGAAGAGGTGGATGGAAGTGACTTGGCTTCCACAGGAGGTGCTGGTGGAAACTTTCTGGCAAAATCTTTTATATCTGAAGTCATCAAATCCTTCATCTTTCCCATTGTACAGACAAACTAATGCTTTCTCTCCTGCAGAAACAATGTTACTTTATTTGTTTCACTCAAAGTTGAGTTGAACACAGCCGCTTGATTTCTGAAGAATTCACTGGAACAAAACTTCTTCAGCGCTTTACCTTTCCCAGTGCCGTAAAGATGCGATGTTGTATCACACCCTGAAATAGCATGGATGTGAAGAGGATGTTACTGTGTACATCTGGCCTAAGTCGTTCTTTTGGTTCCTTAATATTCCAGATTCTTTTTGTCTTGGTCTTCTGTTTTGGCACAGGCTTAAAAAATAAAGGGTGTGAGTCTAACTCGCCATGGTAGCAGAGCATGATAAGAAGATCCGCATCATCACTAATAACTGAAGTGGACGATAACCTCGCCGATTCAACAGCCTTTTGTACAATAAGGATGTCAGCATCAGCCCTAGCATGATGTACTGTACAACCAACGCTTTCCAGTTTGTGGCCAAGGAGATGAACAAATTTTTGCTTGTTTGAACTATTTGATAAGAACACCTCTTTCTTGCAATTAATAACCATATCAGGCCTGAAGTTCACAACAAGTCCCACACCTCCTGCTGCCTGTCTCTGGTGTGTTGCATCTTTAGCTGATGGCCCACACTCATACCCATCAAATACCACAACTGCTTTTCCATATCTATTTGTTACATAGTCAGCATACGAAGTCAATACTGTTGCATAGGTTTGCTCACAGCCCCGTGGTACGCGTTGAAGTAGGGTCCGATGGCTCTGTCTGGTTATTTCCCACCTTCTCCCAAATCGTATTACCTAGTTCAGGTTTTGTTGCTTCTCCAGGAAGTTGAGATGTGTCAAACAAGGCCACTGAATAACTGCATAACTCGTATTTGAATAGCTCTGCTGTGTCAACAACCTTTTCCCTCACAGTTATCAGTCTTTGAAACAGAAGCCAAGGGTAGATATTGACTAGCTCTTCATGCACCTGGATTGTACTTGTGTCATGTTTCAGCGTCACAGCTTTACTTTTCCTTTTAAAGACAGATCTTGGGTAGTCTTTCCAACCATCGATTTGATAATTTTGCCACCAATATGTTTGGCTTTGTCAACATTTACTTTGCTGCTAGCAGTAAGACCAGTGGCAATGTTCCTTGATGATAAATCATCACTGAATGGGTTGTGCTGGACCAGAAATTGCAGAACACTTGTTGTATCATTCACATCTCTATTTTGACGAGACACTGATGATTCCTTTTGTTCACTTGGTGTATGTAGCACACCTGTAAGTTCCAGCATAACATGCATTTCAGTACGAGCTGGCATGGACAAGAGCCACACTAGACGTTCAATCTCACCTATTCCTCTACCTCGTGTCAAACCACCAGTTGTGTTGATGCTCCGCGTGAGAAACTGTTCTATGATGAGGTCTGATGAAAGCCCAGCGCAATACCTGTCACTCCTTCTTACCACATGATGCCCTTCCACAAATTTTCTGTACACAACTGGATGACTGGTTTCTAGGTTAAGCATCATTTGGAGATACAGATATGCAGACTTAGTGTACAGGTTATGACCAGAGGCAGCAAAATAGGGGAGCATATCAAAAACTACCTACAAATGCAAATGCCGATTACCAGTCCGTTCAGCCTTGCTTGGGAACATGCAAAGTATAGGGTAGAGTAAACAGAGTTCGGACCTCCTCGGTTAAGGTCAATCATTGGCATGAAGTGCACGGATGACTGACCAGGATGAATTCCCTGATTCATCATCTGCATGTACCCTGAGAAGCAGGCCTTGGTGTGCGCAATGGTAATGATACCTTCCACAGAACATCTAATTTCATACCATAAAGTATGATGACTTAATGTATTATTATATGTAACCTATAAAATATATAAAAAATAGACAACAGTGCAATAATGAATTTACTGGGTATAAGACTTACAGTATATATGGATCATATATTCAGCAGTATAATTACTGTACAAGTAACTGTTCTTTGAACAAGAGATTATCACTGTTAATGATTTCCTCTGTTAGAATATGTACAATAATACAATATGCAGTGGTTTGAGATTATTTGCATTGTCAAAACTCAATTCTTGACCCTAAAAACCTATACATATACACCAAAACCACTTTAATATCTGCTCTAGGTCAGGCAATAGAGCTATTTTTCTTCACAGCAGCCATTTTGACAGCCATCTTCAATTTACCTTTTTCGGCTTCAGATATTGCTAGAGACCTTTAGTATGTTGTTTTGGGGACTAAATTAAATTGCATTCCAGTGAGTCCAGTGGTGAGTCAAAATGTAATTTTACTGGACTAAATGGAAACATCCAGGGTCACCACGAACGAAAAAGTTCAAGATTGCAACATCAGCTGGTAAGGTGATGGTAACGATTTTTTTGGCCCATTAAGGAGTTTTGTATGTTGAATTCATGCAAAAATGGACAACAATAAATGCCACTTCTTATTGTAAAACTTTACAGCAACTCCGCACGGTTACCAGAAGAAAACGTCCCGGGTTGCTTACTGCAGGTGTGGTGTTCTTGCATGACAATGTACGCCTTCACACTGTAAATTAAACATGTCAATATTTGGAATCGTTCCAATGGGAAGTCATGAACCATCTCCCCCATAGCCCTGACCTTGTACCAAGCGATTTCCATTTGTTTCCAGCTCTAAAGGAACACCTCGGAAGTAAACAATTTCTAAACGATCCTGATGCAGAAGCGGCCGTACGAAACTGGCTAAAAACGAAGGATCCTACATTTTACTCGATCGACATCGGAAGGCTTGTCCCACACTACGACAAATGTTTGAATCTGTTTGGTGATTATGTAGAAAAATAGTAATAAGTTGTTGAAATACTGTACTTGTAATAATTACTTGCCTTGAAATGAAACAGTTTCTTCAAAACACTTCGTGAACTTACTTTTTGAACAACCCTCGTATATATATATATATATATATATATATATATATATATATGTATATATATATATATATATATATATATATATATATAGCGAGGAATAGGATGACGAAAAGATGGTACATGTTTATTAACAGACGTTTCGGAAAAATTCAATTTCCATCATCAGTGCTAAAAATTTTAAAACAAGTAAAAATAAATAAGTATAATAAATAAACGAACAACAAATTAAGATGGCGCAACAATCAGCGAGAATCAAAAACAAGTTACAATGTGTAATAAATTAAAAGATTAAAAGTTAAATGATATAAAGAATAAAAGTATGGATAATAAGTAAAATATAAAATGGTTTAGGTAGAACAGAATTGTAAAATTACTTACAATTAGCGAAAATTAAAAGCAAGTTACAATGTGTATTAAATTAAAAGATTAAAAGTTAAATGATATAAAGTATAAAAGTATGGATGAAAAGTAAAATATAAAATGGTTTAAGTGAAACAGAATTGTAAAATTTCTTACCAGATTGTAATGAGACTAATTATACAGAAGGTTGGGAATAGTTGCCTGTTGAAAGAATTCCATTGGGACGATGGAGCCGGGCGGAGTGATAGTGGATTTCTTTTGAAAGTTTATTTGGCAATGTTTAAATTGAAAGCGGAACTGTAATCGTTGAGGGTTGGCTGGATACTAAGGATGTAAAGGGACTCAAGTATGCGGAGGTCGATTAGTTGGTTGGCTGAGTTGATAATTTTGAAGTTGGAGGAAAGTAACGGGTGGTTGTGGAGGTGGCAGTGATCCCTTATTGCAGATTTGGAGGGTTTGTTCAGGGGCTGTGAAGTTCTTGTAGAAATCCCACGATGCTCGTCCACTCTTGTTTGATATTGGCGGATGGTACTGCCAATATAGTTCGCTTTGCAGCGAACACAATTAAAAGCGTAGATAGTGGACGAAGCAAGTGACGAAGCAAGTGCCACTTTAGCGAACATCTTCCTCAGCCATCACGAAAATAACTGGCTACTTCATTGCCCCACTCATTATAAACCACGCCTATATAAAAGATACGTTGATGACACCTTTCTCCTTTTTCACAATGCCAACCACGCCCCCCTTTTTCTTAACTACCTTAATTCCCAACATAAAAATATTAAGTTCACCAAAGAAGACGAATCCAACAACACCCTTCCCTTCCTAGATATTACAATAACTAAACAAAACAACAAATTTAGCACTTCTATATCGAAAACCCACGTACACAGGCCTGGGTACTAATTTCCTAAGCCACATCCCTTTGCTATATAAAATAAACAGTATTAAAATTTTAATCCACCGTGCCTACCATCTTTGCTCCTCGTACTTATCTTTTCACCATGAAATAGAGTTAATTCTTAACTTCAGCATTAATAACTCTTTCCCAAAACATCTGTTACAGTCTTTAACCAGAAATTTTCTTAATAATATTTATCAACCCCTCCCTTAAAATTCCTACTGTTAAAAAAGACGTACAATATTTTTCATTCCCTTATTATGACCATATTAGCCACAAAATACTTTCAGAACTCCGTCTCTTACTCACGCCGCTTTACCCCCAAATTAAATTTCATTTCGCTTTTACCAACAACAATAGTATCAAATCCTACCTCAACCATAAAGAAAAAACACCCCAGCCACTTGCTTCGTCCACTATCTACGCTTTTAATTGTGTTCGCTGCAAAGCGAACTATATTGGCAGTACCATCCGCCAATATCAAACAAGAGTGGACGAGCATCGTGGGATTTCTACAAGAACTTCACAGCCCCTGAACAAACCCTCCAAATCTGCAATAAGGGATCACTGCCACCTCCACAACCACCCGTTACTTTCCTCCAATTTCAAAATTATCAACTCAGCCAACCAACTAATCGACCTCCGCATACTTGAGTCCCTTTACATCCTTAGTATCCAGCCAACCCTCAACGATTACAGTTCCGCTTTCAATTTAAACATTGCCAAATAAACTTTCAAAAGAAATCCACTATCACTCCGCCCGGCTCCATCGTCCCAATGGAATTCTTTCAACAGGCAACCATTCCCAACCTTCTGTATAATTAGTCTCATTATAATCTGGTAAGAAATTTTACAATTCTGTTTCACTTAAACCATTTTATATTTTACTTTTCATCCATACTTTTATACTTTATATCATTTAACTTTTAATCTTTTAATTTAATACACATTGTAACTTGCTTTAATTTTCGCTAATTGTAAGTAATTTTACAATTCTGTTCTACCTAAACCATTTTATATTTTACTTATTATCCATACTTTTATTCTTTATATCATTTAACTTTTAATCTTTTAATTTATTACACATTGTAACTTGTTTTTGATTCTCGCTAATTGTTGCGCCATTTTAATTTGTTGTTCGTTTATTTATTATGCTTATTTATTTTTACTTGTTTTAAAATTTTTAGCACTGATGATGGAAATTGAATTTTTCCGAAACGTCTGTTAATAAACATGTACCATCTTTTCGTCCTCCTTTTCCTCGCTAAGTTACGCTTCCCTAAGAACAAACCATTCAACCAAGTTATTATATATATATATATATATATATATATATATATATTATATATTAATTAGGGCGGAGTGAAACCAGACAAAAGTTTTCTTTCTCTTTAGGTCCACTGAAATTATATTGTGGTTTTAATTAGGAAACACGAGGAAATGAGTGTCATAACTGCGTTTACGATAGTTTATAACTGATTCTTGGCTATGTTGAGGAGGAAACAAATAGATATAACCCACACAAAACTTAAAAATATATCTTCTGCAAATAATTTTCAGGTTATTTAATGAATTTCTATTTACTTTTTCTTTTCTGGATTAATGATATTCTCAAATTTAGTGTTTTGTTGCAAGGAATATAAAGGAATAAGGAAAGAAAAATAACCAGTTTTTTTTAATTTGTTTTATTAAATACATATAGAGTATAGAAACACACAGCAAATGAATACACAAAAGGTAACTGCAAAAAACAACCCCCACTATTCGAATAAAGAAGGCAAACCTTCAGCAAAATCCTTTGTGGTTTCTACGTCTGCCATCAGACTACGTAAAATCATCCTCGCTCTGATAAAACCATGTCGTGCTTCAAACCCAAATACAGAACTTGAAGAATCCGTCACTATCTTAATACAACGCTTTACATTCTGAGTATGATTGAGATAATTTGGAATGTTCAATGCGTTTTCTTTGATAACTAAAATTTCTGCTTTTGTTAGCTTCATTGTAAGAGGTGGCTCACTTAGTTTAGTATCATTCCACTTAAATATTTTATCCCAGTCCTTTGCATCAAAATTAACCCTTTCATACCCAAATTAAGTCGAAAAGTAAAAAAAAAAATTGGGATATAAAAATCGTTTAATTGGACAAAAAATAACTGAAAAATATATTTTACAAAGTTTTTGTTCATAATTAATAAAATACTAAATGTGTTAAATTTCACACATTGGGAACTGGAAGGTCTAAAATTGCTTCCAAAGTTAACGATGAAAATTTCACACACGGCATTAAAGGGTTAAGATTAAGAACCTTGAAATCTCTCAATTCTAAATTTTAACCAGTCTCACTTCGCAAGTCCATGATTTTGCTAACGGCTTTTTCATGTTTTTCCCTAGCTGAGTCACACTACATTGCCAGAATATTTTCTGAGTGAGCAAAGTAGCATTTCGGGATATATACTTCTTAACCATTTTTACTGACTCTCTAGACCAGTGGTTTCCAAACTTTTGGAGTCATACCCATTTTCACATGGATACCTTCATAATGACCTCCACCCAACCTGTACCTCATGTAAAGCCAGTCCCAGTGTTGCCATGTTGTTTATTTATGCACTTTCTGTACTTTAGAAGTACTTGCATTGTACTAAATTATCCAACTGAAAAAGCCAAATTACCCCACTTGGGTAATTTATCCATAGTTTGGGAAACGCTGCTCTAGACAAATGTCTTGGGCCATCTATGAATTAGGTCTACAATTGATGTCAAACTAATTAGTACCATAATTTGTCACAATGAAGTGTGTTATTGTGTAAAGTTTCTTTGTTGGTTCCACTGTTAAAACGTAAAGCCTACAAACCCTAATAATAAAAGTTAACCCTCTAGCATGACTAAGAGGACCTGGCTTCACATGAGCAAGGTGTTCATCAAATGTACCATTTCTGATTGCTAAAATAATGCGGTATAAGTACTGCTGATCTCCACTAAGATAATCAGCAATGTGTTGTGGCAGATATAATAGTTCTTTACCACTAGTTATAGGTTTGAATTGTACTACTGGATTGTTTTCACAAAACTGAATGGCTTTCCCAATAGGACCAACAAAGATACTTGCCACAGATGTTGTACCATCCAATGTTTCAGAAATATGCCTTAGAGGTAATTCATTTGTATGAAGCATACAAATGAACCATTGAAGTGGCCTGCCAAGTGCTTTCTCCATAACATGAATCACACCTTTATAACCAGTGTTGGTACTTGTACTACTATCACAGCCTATTATAGCTATATCATTTTGTAGATGTCTCTTTAATAACTGACAATACTGAATTTGCTATGTTTGCAACCTTATTCGATGCTGGTGTCTGATGGGTAATATACGCTCCACCTGGTTCAGCAATCATTACATAGTGTTCTTCACTCTTCTTTTCACTATACCAACTATTATTGACTTTCACTTTACTTAAAGTCTGATTCTTTCGACCATCGAAGTATATGGAAGTAATAGGATTGACTTTATCGCTTTTCATTGTTTTTCGAAATCTTTCTCTTTCTCTCCGCACTTTACTCCTGTCTATTACGAGATGGTCATCTTCTTTAGTGATCATACCAACGTCTATCAAAGTTGCAGTTGCAATAGCAACAGTAGCACGATCTGATACACCAAATCTACTAGTATCTGCCTGCATTGCAACATGCCGCAAAGACATTCTCATTTGGCTTCCAGTATTTTCAAAACCACAGACTTCAGCTTCCATTATCCCACTGTCACTGTCTTCATCTGAAGAATTTTCTACTAAGCTCAAAGGTTGAACTTCAGTGGAACGATTGATGGTTCTTTTTCTTTACTTATTTGTTCTGACAGCTTCTTCTTGTATCCCTTTTGTAAAATTTGTGTGGCATGCACAAATTGCACATGTACACTACCTATGTACATTTTACGACCACTCCTCTGATTAAGTAGAAACTGTAATTCCTATTTTGGTACTTTTTTCTCTCCGACATATGCAATCTATGTGAATTTCTTCACAGTCATCACTGCATCCTATGTCTGTATGAGGTTTTAAATTACATTTACAGGCACATATATCAGTATCACAGTAGGTAGAGGAAAGAAACAAACAAAAAAAAACCTGACAAAACACCAGAAAGCCAAGTAGAAACCTCAGTAAATGAAGAAGCACCAGTAATAGAGAAAATAAAAGAGACAATCCCAACTGCTGTAAAGAGAACACCTACCAGAGAGAGCACAGAAGAAGTGGAGCACGATGTCTGCCCAGGGCAGGATGAGGAGGAGATGGAAGTGGAGATGGCCCACTGGCACACAAACACCTTGCCACCCCCTCTCCCTCCCCCTTCCCCTCCCCCAAGTGAACCATCAGATGACGAGGGAGACTCTACATCAGGGCCAGACAATGATAGTATGAGAGAGATGGAAGAGGAAAGTGAGGAAGAGAGGGAAATGAAAAGGAGGATCCTGATCCACAGAAAAGAATACATACATCGGGAATTGAACCACAGAAGATCACTGCCCAAGCTGAAAAACACCTACAAGGTCAGAAAATACATAGGACTAGCAAACAAAGTACTGCCGACAATAACACTACAGGAAAGTAACCTCACGGAGATAAACAGGTTATATTACGCAACAGCAGTCAGCATAACAGAGATGGAAGGGATAGAGATACGCAAGCATAACAGCCAGGAGCAAAACCAGGGAATGAACGGAAATGAGAGGAAACCAGGGTGGCAGCAAAGACTAGAGAGCAGAGTGAGTAACCTCAGGAAAGAGATCTCAATTCTAACTACCCATATGAGGAGGGAAATAAGATCTGAATTGGGAAGGAGGAAAGTAAATGTACTAATCCAAAGAGAAAAACTGGACAATGAAAGATCATACAAAGCATTGCCAGGAAAAAACTAAACCTGTCAGCAAAAGCAAAAGGATTGGCAAGATATATACGCTTGGACAAAGAAAAGAAACAAAATGAGATGTTTGAGGATGACCCAACGAAACTATTTAGAAAATTAAAGAATGCCCAGATAAAGGTAGAAAGACCGCCTGAAAAAGAACAAGTGGAGCATTTCTGGAAGAACATCTATGAGAATGAAGTCAACCATAATGATGGTGCAGAATGTATTGGGAGTCTTTATAACAGCGAAAAGGTGGGAAACATCTCGGAGATGAACATGAACAGAATAACCATGAGAGAAGTTGAGGAAAAAATTTAAAAAAGCAATAACTAGAAAGCACCAGGCCCAAACATGATTAAGAACTTCTGGTTGAAAAAGATAACATCACTAAGTGGAAAACTAACACGGTGCTTCAACAAGAGATTAACAGCAGAAGAAGATGCACCAGAATGGCTGACAAAAGGAAAAACAACATTACTACCAAAGTCCCATGAAACCCAGAACCTAAGCAAATATAGACCAATAACATGCTTGCCAACAACCTACAAAATACTAGCAGGAATCATAGCAGACAGGATCTACAGCCATGCAGAAGAAAACAACATTATAAGTCCAGAACAAAAAGAATGTAGCAGAAAAACGTATGGGACAAAAGACCAGCTGATAACCAACAGGGCTATATTGGAGAACAACAGAAAGAAACAGAGAAACCTAGGCATGGCATGGATTGACTACAAAAAGGTGTATGACAGTGTACCTCACGCCTGGGTGAAGGAAGTGTTGAGACTATACAAGATCCACCCTACCATCAGGATCTTCTTAGAAACAGCTATGACACGATGGGAAACGGACATAACCCTTCATCACAGTAAGGGAACTTTAGAGGTGAACAATGTGAGAATCAAGAGAGGGATCTACCAGGGTGATTCAATATCCCTCTTTTGTTCGTACTGGCGCTAAACCCATTTAGCCAACTAATAAATAACCTAAACAAAGGTTATGTGATGGGGCCAAGGGAAAAGAGCAGTCCAAAAATATCTCACTTGTTCTACATGGATGACTTAAAACTGTACGCCTCAATCAAAAGCGAGCTAACAGAAGAGATCAGGGAGGTCAAAAAGTTCTCAGATGACATCCAGATGGCGTTTGGGTTTGAGAAATGTGCCACTGTCACACTAAAGAAAGGCAAAAGGTGTGAATCAGAAAACATCAAGGTGGACAATATCGTGATAGAAGAACTAGAGCAAGAGGCTACATATAAATATTTGGGAATGGAAGAATCGGAAAAGATGGAAAATGACATCATGAAAGAAAGACTGCGGAAAGAATATTTAAAAAGAATAAAACTAATCCTAAAGTCCCACCTAAACAGTAAAAATAAGATCCTATCCATAAATTCACTGGCAGTACCCGTACTGTCATGCAGTTTTGGCATAATCAATTGGACCCAGCTAGAAATCAACAAACTGGATACAATCACCAGAAAAATGTCCTATGCGCATAAGATCATATAGCAAAACCAATGCACACCAAGGCTATACCTGCCAAGGAGGGTCGGTGGATTAGGGCTTGCGCTAATAGACCAAGTGCACAAAGCCACAACAATAGGATTAGCACAGTACATAAAGGAAGGAGAAGGAAGGCTAGTCAGATTTGTATGAGACCATGAACGTGAAAAGCCAAGAACAACATCACTTTCAAAGAAGGCAAATGATTATCTAGTGGACGCCGGCATAGGACCTGAACAGCTTGAAGACATTGCAAATAAACCCCTCATGGAAAAGATAGCACCATAAAAAGAAGGTATAACAGGAAAATATCAGAAGAAAAGGAGAAGAACTGGGAAGAGCACAAATTCAGCAAAGTATACAAAGAGGAGGTGCTAAGCAGAGCATTCATAGAGAGGGATAAAACCTTGGAGTTCCTGGTAAGAGGGTTACTGAGACCAGAAGATGAACGGCTGGTGGTGGTGGCACAAGACCATGCACTACGGACAAACTGGTTCAAAAGAAATATCGAGGATAAAAATGAAACTGGGATGTGCAGACTGTGCTCAAAGAGCCCAGAGACTGTGAGTCACATACTCTCTGGATGCGAAATACTCTTACACAGAGGAAACTATACAGAGAGACACAATGCAGTCTGCAAGCTAATCCACTTCAAGCTGTGTAAGAAATATGAGATAGGGCTAGAAAGAGAAAAGCATTGGGAACATATTCCACAAGGAATAGAAGACAATGATAAAGTGCTGCTCCTATATGATCATGAGATACCAATTGACATCAGGGTATCAGAATGCAGGCCAGACATAGTAGTGAGAGAGAAGGAGGGTAACAAATGCCTCTTGGTGGAAGTAGGTGTCCCAGCGGACTGGAATGTGGCTAACTATGAAAGGGATAAGGTCTTAAAATACCAGAGACTCAAACATGAAATATGGAGAATGTGGAATGCAGAACCTGAGATCATCCCAATAGTGGTAGGAGCGACAGGGGCAGTAAAGAAATCTACAGTGGAGTTCCTTGACCAACTGCCCATAAGTATAACATCTGGAGAAATTGTAGGGGAGATACTACGATACAGTACCTCTATTTTACGCCTAGTACTAGGTTGTACCTAAAATTCCTTAGGGTTAAGGATTAACCCCGGAAGTAAGAAACTCTCCAGCTGGAGTAGAAGGAAAAAAACATAAAGAAAACAACAAACAAATTACTGAGACTATTCATATATTCATATTTTAGTTTCACTGATGTTTTGATCTACTTAACGTTGCTTCTCTTTTTATGAATCTTGCTACCTTTTGAAACACAGTTTTTTCCTGAACTGTGGGGATTGATGCTTGCTGACAAAGTTTTAGTAGCTCCTGAGTTATATGTCTGATGATTGGCTTGTTAGCTGTACTTTTCCTTTCTTTGAGATAGAGAAAGTATGAAGCCACTTGTAAATTAGTTGGTAAAAGATTATGAGGCAACTGATCAGGAATTCCAAACATTTAATGTTGCTTATAATGCCTTGTGCTGACAAATTTTTTCCTTGTTGAATAGCATGGGGAACTTGAAAGCGTAGATGTTGCTGCATAGAAGGCTGTTGATGTAGAGTTGCTGCAAGAGGGGATGTTGCTAGCTTGATGTGAAGAAGGATGTTGTTTCAGTTGTGAAGACACTGGTGTGTGGTTTGCTGATTCCATCTCTGCTCTGCTATAGGTGAATTATTAACTGAAAAATAAGAAAAAAAACAAATAAATTTCAGTGAATTTTAATTGCTTTTGGAAAAACACCAAATATTTACTTAGTTTACTAACGTCAGTCAAATGTACATTGTAACAAGTGTAACAGAATATTTTTTTATCTCATTTCTCATAGCATGCTCACGAGCTTCGTACCTCTGGATTCTGTAGCTGGGGGACAACTACTGCAGCTGGCTGTCAGGCGAACTTTGGTGCCTGGGGAGTAAGAAGACACGATGCGTACAAGTATACAGTACAACCTTGGCAGGAATACTTAAATCTGGACATGACGCAAAATAATATATTAAAGTTCTAAAAATTTATAATTGTGATTTCATAATGACATTAATGGGGGTTATTCAAATGATGTAATGTTGACGGATGTATGCTAGATGAAAACTCTATTTTATATGTTTGTTAAATTCTATTCATGCAAAAGTGGGGCGGTTAGAGAAATCTGGCACAATTTGTATCATCATATTTGTTTTTCTCAGCAAAAACTACAATAAAATATCAGTGTGCCATTGTAAATTATCATTTTCATTCCGTGCGCACCCTATATATATATATATATATATATATATATATATATATATATATATTAGGGTGCTTTTATCATATAGGGGTGAAAACGCAATAACAAATCTTTTGAGTTGCGAACGTTTTATTTTAAGAGGACGCTCAAAACCATGCTGTATGCAAAATTTCTCTCACATTAAATGATATTTAGAGGTTGCGCAAGCAACGTTTAGAAAACAGATTGTATAGATTGTTTAGCTCACGTTTTTTAACAGCTAACATTACAAATTAGTTGTGCTACTGATGCTACTAATATCATATTTGTCTTACTAATGCAGTATATTTGTAATATACATATCATACAATTCGGTACATTACATTGGTGATATAGATTATGTTTAGTAGACATCTTTACTTGAAACTTTTTAAAAGCAAGTCGCTTTTAATGGCCTTTGGAAAAGCATTGTGGTGATCTTCAACTACTCGTAATAAATATTGTTGTTGCTCTTCATTTCTTGTTAGTGAGGTGTTAAACTCCTGAATAAGAGCTACTCCTCTCTCTGTTAGCTCATTCACAGGTTTTATATTAAGTACTGCCTTTCGGGCAACCTGAAAATCATTGTCATCTTCCCAAGTGCTTGGATCTTTCTCTAGAAATGTTGAAGGTACATTTAGAATCTGAAACGAGTCATTGGTTCGAGCATTTACAAAGTCTTCCACCCTTAATTCCGTTATATTTGAGGTATCTGAAGTCATCACCCGACGGGGTGGGTCTTCCGATCCAACTTTACCGGTGATTGTTTCAACCATTCTTCACTTAGTGGATAGGGGCAGGCGATGATCAAAAAACGCCATTCCAACTAATACCTCACTAAGGTACCAAAGATGATTGCTGAGCGATGAAAGCGCAGCTGTTTTAACGTTTGGATTTTCATATTTTGTAATTCTTGTAGAAGTTGTAGATCATTTGATGCAGCAAAAATAGGAAGAGGGCACTCGATCCATGCTGTAACATAAAACTTACAAATGAATATATTTATTTCGCAAAGATTCATCCATAATTTGTTTGTGTATGGAAGGACCTACGGGTACTTGACGTGGACGGCAAAGAAAACTGCTCACGAAACACCCACATTTTTAGTGATTACAATGCTCTTGCCATCCCGGTGTCCGAAACCGAATGCCTTGCGGTGGTAATCCTCTTAGAAAGATGATGACTAATTCTAGCAGTTCTTTGTAGTCATCTGGGGGCAATTGTTCTTGAATGGCCCTCTTTGCAAAGCAAATTATCTTTTGCTTCCATTCCTTGATCCTATTAAATAGAGCATCATCATTAATACCCGTCGTATAATAATGGAGGCGATTGTTTGATCAGTAGTCTCGAAAAGAGCTGACACATCATCGTGTATATGACGGCGGCATGCGATGTGAAGCACTTTTTTATTTAGTTCACGCTCTACTAAAGTGCAAACACCAGGAATCAAGCAAACACCAAGCAATCAAGAAGTCTTTGTCTTCTTGTATGGATATTAGGTTCATGGCTTGTTGGTGAGCGATGTCAAAGAGATTGGGCAAGTTGTCTTGAAACTCTTTTCTCTGTTTCAGAGCAGTATTGGATTCCTGAGCGATGCTTTTCTTGAGGTTTTGCCATTTCGAGTGAAGTTTTTCGAGCTTTTTATTCACATCTCGCTCGTATGACGTAGGGATTCTTGCTTTATTCCAGACATCAAGGATCGAATTTGTTGTTATCTTAATACTCTCCTTCAATGATTTTTCTCAACATTATAATGATAGAAAGGAAGAGAGAGGCTATCATCTATCGATGGAAGTTTACTTTGAGGGAGTTCAGGTATAGGCTGCCTAACGAGGCAAACTTCTGTTTTTTTACGAGTGGCTGGTTTAACTGTTTTGGACATGATTATTTCATTATCCAAAAAAGCCTGAAATACAAGCAAATAGATGAATAAACCACTCCAGAAATATACACAAAAAACTTCTGTAGTAAACAATTTGGCAGATGCAAGCAGCACTGACGATAACAGGTTTGTGCTGGTTAGGACAAAGTGACAGTGTTGATACGCCAGAAGGGAAATTTTACTGTGCATGCGCAACCTCTAAATGGTGTCATATGAAACTCATATTCTACCACACGGGTTTTATATACTAACTGCCCAAAATGATAGGGTTGGACAATCACACATTAATACTTCATATTTTCGAAGCACCCTAATATATATATATATATATATATATATATATATATATAATACACACACACACACACAGTATATAATATATATATATATATATATATATAATATATATATATAATATATATATATATATATCTTATATACTTATATACTGTATATATATATTATATATCAGGGAAGCCCCTGATTAAATCTTACAACTTTCATACTAAGATTATTCCTGGATGGAATAATTTTATTGCCCCCCTGAAGAAGGAATCGAAAGACGCCTACGATTTGTGGTGCTTTCAAGATAGACCCAGATTAGGACCAGTATACATGAATATGTGTAGAAGTAGGGGTCAGTATTAAGGCCTGTAAACAGGAAGAAGAGTCTATTCAAGCATCAAAAGCCTGTGAAGTTCACATAAATAACGATAATAACAAATTTTGGAAATTTGTTAAGAATCAAACCAGTGTCAAAAGTTTCTTCCCTCCGACAATCGATGGGGTGTCGGGGGAGGATGAAATTAAAAAGCTGTGGAAAAACCACTACTCAAACATTCTTAACAGTGTGGGCAGGGATAATCTTAAGATAGATTGCAGCGAAACGCCTGTGGGAAGGACAAGGGAAAATATTTTGATATCAGTTCCTGAAGTAAAGAGGTTAATTAAAGAGTTAAAGACTGGTTCTGCGTCAGGGGTAGATGACCTATCGAATGAGCACTTAAAATATGCAAATGACGTGGTATGTCTGCATATATCATTGCTCTTATCAGCCATGCTTGATCATAGCTATATCCCTGCAGAGTTCATGAGGGTATACAGTATATCTTGCCCCTGATCAAAAATAAGTATGGAGACATTCTGTCCAGCAATAATTATAGACCTATTGCTGTCGCTTCCTGCTTCTCGAAACTACTAGAAAAACTCTTGTTACTCCGATTAAGTGATTAACTATGGACAGCTCCTAATCAGTTTGGTTTTAACAGGTACCACTCAACTGACCTGTGTATCTATGTACTTAAAGAAATAATATCTAAATACACTGACAGTAATTCAGGACCTAGTATGTTTCATGGACTGCTCTCGATTTTCCTACGAAATTGCAAACAAGGGCAGTCGATGACCCTGATTTTGTTTCTGCAATTGGTTTTCTTGAGAAACCTAACCTAACCTAACCTGACCTAACCTAACCTGACCTAACCTGACCTAACTTGACCTGACCTAACCTGACCTGACCTAACCTGACCTAATCGAGTGTCTTATACTATTGTTTTTTGCAAGATATCGCACTAATTCTTGTCATTTTTTTGGCAGAACAATGAGTGATGTTTGTATTAATTTGAAGTGGTTATGGCAAAATGTGCCTGACGATGAATCCGCAGTAAAGTTTTTCCAGGAACATGATGTTATTCGTAAGAAAAAGTTATGCAAACGCAAGCACAACATGGCAATTAAGTGCTTGGCTGGCGTGCCGACCTGGCGTTGCCAGAAGAGCATGTGCAACGAAAAGGTTTCGGTACGCAAAGGTACCTGGCTAGAGGGCTCAACGCTACCGCTATCAAAAATTGTAGCGTTCATATACGCCTGGACGAAGCAGTACACCAATTTGAAGTTCTGTGCAGATGAACTTGGCATGGCACACACAACCGTAATCGACTACAACAGTTATCTTCGAGAAGTGTGTGCTGATAATATTTTGAAAAATCACACGAAAATCGGCGGACCTGGTTGTACTGTCGAAATTGACGAGACATTATATTCTCGCCGGAAAAACAATAAAGGACGCGTGTTGTCACAGCAATGGGTATTTGGTGGAGTTTGTAGAGAATCAGGTAGACGTGTTTCTCTACGCTGTTCCCAAGCGCTATCATGAGCGACATGTGGAAGGCGTACGAGGGCATTGATCAACTCCCTGGGTGCAACTATTCGCATTACACTGTTAACCACAGCATGAACTTTATCGACCCATCTACCGGAGCTCACACTCAGCAGGTGGAAAGCTTGTGGAATTCATTGAAACAATCAAACAAACTGCGATGCGGAACAGATCGCGACCAACTTGACTCGTACCTTTGTGAATTTGTATGGCGTAAGCGCCACACCAGCTCGGACTTATTCAAAAAGATGTTGGAGTGTATTGCGTCGTTTCAGTAAATAAATTTATTCAATATCCAATAACATTTTTCTTTATCATTTCTCAAGAAAACCGATTGCAGAAACAAAATCAGGGTCATCGACTGCCCTTGTTTGCAATTTCGTAGGAAAATCGAGAGCAGTCCATGAAACATACTAGTCCCGTAATTCAACTATTTATAGCTGTTTCCTAGATATAAGTAAGGCATATGATAGAATGAACCACAATAATTTATTTAAAAAACTAGAAAACAGGAAGGTTCCCATGTGCATATTAAATTTGTTAAAATTTTGGTATTCCCACCAATTTTTTACCGAATGTTTTGGCTCCTCTTGCGGGGTGAGACAAGGCTCCTTGCTCTCTTCTATGCTGTTTAATGTGTATATTGACGGATTAATTGTTTCACTGAATGAAGCAACAGTGGGATGTTGTATAGATAACACAAGGATAAATAACTTAGTTTATGCCGATGATATGGTGTTAATACGTCCCTCTGTTAAAGGTCCGGATCGGCTACTAAAAGTATGCGAAGTGTATTCGCAGAAACATGGTATTCTTTTTAATGTTACAGAAACTAAGGTTATGCAATTTCATCCTAAAAGCTGTAATCAGCCAGCTAATATTAGATTTAAAATGAGAGGTGAAGTAATTGAGGAAGTACAAGAGTTTAAGTATTTGGGTCAAACTATCACCAGCTCCTTGAGTATTGACTCAGATATAGGAAAACAATCTCGAAGCCATTGTGATAAAGCGAATATGACTATAAGGAACTTCCGGTTCTGTACAAGTGAAGCTAAAGACACTCTCTTTCGTACTTTCTACAGTAATATATACGGACAGCAACTATGGGTGAGTTATAAAAATGATTCTGGGAGAACTCTAAATTTGCTGTACAACAGATCTTTTAGACTCTTACATAAATTACACCCAAGATGCTCAGCTTCGCAAATGTTTGCTACACGCAATGTCCCGAGCTTCCCGGAGGTAACAAGACGTGCTCAACACAGTCTAATGAAAAGAATAAAAAAAATCAACCAACCCTATTATCCAAGCTATCCATGAGTCCTGCCGTTTGTCCTCTAAGCTATGTGAACTGTCATTGTATTAATAATATTTGTCATATGAACTATAGTCTGCTAATGAACCTTTTCATTTTCATTTACTTTTATACTTTATACTTTTCAGATTTACTGTAATGTTAATTTGGGAAAATTTCTTTAAATTAATCATTTTGAACTATATATCATTAAAAAGCCCACAAAATTTCCTTTCCAATGATATATTCTTCAGAATGATTAATCTAAAGAAATGTTCATAAATTTACAGTACAGTAAATACCTAAAGTACAAAAGTAAATGAGATGTCCTAATCTTTTCGTACAGCATTATATATACAGTATATATAGCTGGGTGAAGGGTACGATATATGCTACTTGGATATTATCTTGCCTTAATGAAGATGCTTATCTTTTGGCCGAACTTAAAGAACTACTATTATTAATTAATGAACTTTGCATTTTACATATTTATCATTACGTAGGCTTATTTTTATCATGTACTCTATAAGAAAAATCTGAAGGCTGCATTATTAGTATTTGAAAAAATTTAAAGATCGGTATTAAACATGGAACAAACACAGTTAACTAACAAAATGTATAGGGTGGCCACAAACTCCCTTTACATGAAAAAGAAGGGCAACATACAGATATGCTGTAATTTCACTGCAAATGGACTTTGTGGCCACTCTGTACAAATGAAATAGGCTTTATCCGAAAAAAATAATAAAAAGATTTCAGAGAACAAATAAGACTTGTAGGATGCTTTGAAAATTTATGCTGATTTATGATAGACCAAAACGTATAGAAATTATTAGGACATCTGGAAATCCTTTGGAGCGGGGTCTGGAACCATGGACTACAGCCGACTAGAATTACATCTGCCTGGACAGGATGGAGTCGCTGATTCGTCTCCTATATCCATATTTTGCCTTATTCCGGTTAATTATAAATATTTACTTTTAATTACTCAAATTTAGATAATAGTCCTTCTTCACATTTAATCAAGTATTAAAAATAAGTATAATGAGTGCATGAGCCAAACACACTACGAAATTTAGGCTGAAAACAAAGAGATGTTTGATCATGCTTAATTTCTTTGAAGGAAAGGAAAGAAAATCAGAAAGCCAAAATTTTAATAAAATAAATACAAAACTTTTTGAATTTGCGCACATGTTTTCATAGGTTACTGTGGTTGTGCTGGTAATAATACTTCTTTAATTCTATCTCCACTTAATTCTCTCATATTATTGAGCTGATCCCTTAAACTTTTTTCTTTTGCCTCCGAGATTTAATTTCTTTCAAAAAGCTTGGATTCATCGTGAAAAATTTAACAACTTTATTTTTACCTAAAAAAATTGTAAAATATCAAATTATTATTATTACGTTTTAGTCTCCGAATTCCTGGAAACCCTTTTACCATGGCGAATTTACAGTAGAAGTTAAACAATATGAACCAGAGGCCCACAAACTACAGCCAGCACTGACTGATTTGGCATGACTGCTCAGACCAGTCTTGTAGATATTCAAAGTTTCAACATTGTGTATGGATATGTTCTTACGAAATACCATCCAATTTAAGGTGTAAAAATATCTCCCTATGAATGGTCAGCCTGTAGAAATAAAACATGGTCCCGGATTGAACAAGTCATAATCTCAAGTTCTGAGAACACGTGAGATTTCCAGTACAGTATATGCCCTGCAACCGTAAACAGAAAAGTGACAAACAATTTCAGGCGTCATTCCGTTACCAATATATATATATATATATATATATTCCGGGCCCATTGCTGGACGTCTAGCATGTAAGCCACTTTCCATAAGTCTCCTTCTAACGGATCGTTCCGATACACTGATGTCTCGAGACCTTTCCAGCTCATTGCGGACGTTCGTAGCAGTCAAGCGACGATCTCGCAAAACACTTAAGACGATGAAACGATTGTCACGGGCAGATGCGCAGCGCGATCTTCCAGATCATGGTCTTCGGGTGTACTCTCCTGTCTCCACATAACGTTGGTAGACACGTCGAACCGTTGTTCTTGGAATTCGTAGCGCATCAGCGACGTAACGCTGGCTCCGACCATCTTCAATTAGGGCGACGACTCTTGCGACGTTCACGGCACTCAAATCCATTGTAACCGTCCAATTCTGAAACCCAAAATAATTGGAAGTGTATCTGTTACGAAACGTAAATGCCTACTCCCACTAGTGGAAGAAAAAATGGCACTAGCAGTCTCAGAGCAACTGAATGTCAGACTGTCAAATTCTTAAAAGAAGTCGAAAATTCGTTACAGCTAGTGTGTTCGCAGCTGACGTTGTTTTGTCTCGTTATTTGGTTGCCTCATAGAATATATTTTTGAATTTTAAAACTTTTATAACAGAAGCTTGCCCACTTTTTTGCTTTTCGCGATATTCCAAGTTGGCCGATTTTTCTGCCGCTCAGTATATATATATATATATATATATATATATATATATATATATATATGTGTGTGTGTGTGTGTGTGTGTGTGTGTGTGTGTGTGTATTGAGATTAAAATAAAAAACATCAAACCCACGTTTGGTTTGGAACACTTAAAAGATTTTTCTCATTTCATCGTTTCTTGCATAATGATAGTGTTTGGAATATATTTTATTTACGAGTAGTTATTTATTTGTGGAGTAGAGGGTGAAGTGGGGGAGGGGAAGAAGGTTATTTTGAATGATTTTGGGGGTGAATAACGTTGTTCTGGTTGGCACAAACTGTTGTATGAGTTTAGCTCCTTGTTTACCAAACGACCTCGCAGTTTCGTTGCTGCTTTGAAGCTTTTAACGATCATATCAATCTCACGTATTGTGTCTCTTAACGATGCGCACGCTTCGAATATATAGTCATTTTCGGATGAACGACGGTACAATACTCTATTCATCTCCACCATTATGTACTCTATATATATATATATATACACACACACCTTTGGTTAGCTTCCGCCCGAATTGTTCATTCTGACGAAGGCCAAGTTTTTCACTCCACCTTAGACCAACAGTTTAACGTGGAATCCGAACCACGCCCCACCAGCAGCCCAGCGTCTTAACCACTAGGCCACCCATGGTACCCATTTATTTACCAACCACTTTCTTTATTGTGTAGAAATATGAACAGCTGGGTTTTGCTGCGCGCCGGCTGCCGTCACCGGGTCTCGAACAGTATTCGTAGTCAGCGACGCTAACCATTACACCACCGATATATATATATATCCACAATCGTGCATGTTCGAGAGACAAATAGACAAACCAAACACACACACACACACACACACACACACACAGAAATTCTCAATGAAGTGCTTCGAAACAAAAACAATTCTTTCATACTTCAATTTTCAGCTGAAGTAAGGAAGAACAGAATATGAAATTACTTATAAGCACCTACCCGCAAACGTATATATATATATATATATATATATATATATATATATGTGTGTTACAGTCAAACTGTGTAACCAGCCATTTCGTGTAATGGCTGAAACTTTTAGTCATTTCGCGAAATGGCTGTTTCACTTGGTCATTTCGCGAAATGACTAAAATCTTCAGCCATTACGCGAAATGGCTGAAATTCCACTTTGGTCACTTCGTGAAATGGCTAAAATGACTTTTGTCATGAATTCATAGAAATAACAAACATCACAATAAAATTGGAAACCTTTATTTAACTAATTAAATCTGCTAAAACATATATACATCCATACGTCTGTTCAAATAAGTGAGAAACACTCTTCAAATACACATTTGAACACATTTGAACGTTTGAACACATTTGAATTTGAATTTTCAATATGGAGGTTTTCAAATACTAACCGGGCCTTCAATGTTATTCCGATGTCCGCCATTGAAGGCCCAGTTAGGTCAGCTGTATGCCCTTGACAATTGATTAGGTTAAGTCGTGTTATTTTCGTTAAAACTAACAAAAATAACACGACTTAACCTAACCAATTGTCAAGGGCATACAGTTGACCTAACCGGGCAAATGATCTTGTAAGTTGTGTTATTTTTGTTAGTTTTAACGAAAGTAACACGACTTAACCTAACCAATTGTCAAGGGCATACAGTTGACCTAACTGGGCCTTCACTGGCGGACATCGGAATAACATTGAAGGCCCGGTTCGTATTTGAAAACCTCTATATTGAAAATTCAAATTCAAATGTGTTCAAACGTTCAAATATGTTCAAATGTTTATTTGAAGAGTGTTTCTCACTTATTTGAACAGACCTGTGGATGTATGTATGTATGTTTTAGCAAATTTAGTTAGTTAAATAAAGGTTTCCAATTTTATCGTGATGTTTGTTATTTCTATGAATTCATGACAAAAGTCATTTTAGCCATTTCACGAAATGACCAAGGTGAAATTTCAGCCATTTCACGAAATGACCAAGGTGAAATTTCAGCCATTTCGCGTAATGGCTGAAGATTTTAGTAATTTCGCCAAATTACCAAGTGAAACAGCCATTTCGCGAAATGACTCAAACTTTCAGCCGTTACGCGAAATGGCTGGTTACACACTTTGACTGTAATATATATATATATATATATATATATATATTAGGGTGGTCCAAGAAATAAAAGTTTTATTTTTGTATTTCCTCAAGGCTGCCTTTGTTTGAAATCATAAAAGGATAATTGCTACAAAAAATTAGCTCATTCTGACTATATTTAGAGGGCGCTACAAAATGAATAATTTTCTCTTAAATGAAAAAAATAACGAAATTTTACAAAAGAACATGTAAATGGCTTTTAATTCTGTAAAAACGCTTTAGAGGGGGTAGGAAACGTTTGTCGATGGGTCTCAACAATGCGAAGAAGGAATTGCTTTTGCTACTCATCTTTGGTAAGCGTTGTATTGTACCGTTGACTAAGAGCAATCGCTCTCTATCTGCAGTCACTGACAACCTTCATCTTTAATGCTCTTTCTTTCAACAACTTGTAGTTGTCGTTACTTGGCCAATCACTTGGTGGTTTCCAAAGAAACTCTTGAGCAATCTTCTTTCCGTTTTTATCCAATACATCGAAGAAATGAGCCGTCTTCTCGCAGACATAGGTTTCCAATGGGTTTGCTGTTTTGAACAGCTTTAAATCGAGGCGCTTCAGACATTTCGTTTTTGCAGGATGAGATAATTTTTTAATCATATTTTCTTTTACTTTGCTGTCCAACCCATCGTCAAAAAGTGACAGCCCAATCAGCTCTTTCGAGAAGTACCAGAGATACTGTATCTCTTAAATGCCTTGAGTGCAATTTCAGCCAAAACCCTGTTTGGATAAGCCTCCATAACTGTTAGAAAGGCTAGGTCGTTTCTGGGGGCCCTCACTGCCAAGGGTGCTTCATGCCAATATTTACTATAAACAAGTGCTACAAAGAGAAAAATCTTTCAGACCCTTTTTTTCATGAGCAGTAAGTTTCATTTGCTCCTGGAAGAGAAAGATCTTCAAAGCATAGGTAATTTTTGCCATCCAGCGAGCCTGATGAAGAGCTCCTGGAGCTCTGATGTTGTACTTCCTCCCAGGAAAATTAGAGAAAGATGGAGGAATTCACTGTAGTCATCTCTTGACAAGCTGCTGTTCTGAAGAGCGTCGGAGAGGTACTGTATCATCTCTTGACAAAACTCCCACAAGTTTCCTTCAAAAAGTTCTATTCCTGCTGACATAAAGTTTTCTTATTGATAACTGGCCATTGTGCCATGAATCGCTTAAACAATGAGACTTGTGGTCCTTTTGAAGGTTCAAGAATACTAGAAAATACGTTAGCCAAAACGACTTCATACACATGATGAGGACGTCATCCACGTCAGAGAGCGACCTACAGCTCTCTCTATCAGGGTACAAGCTCCAGACATCAGCCATGTATTTGATGCTGTTCTATCAAATACAAGCCCCTGCAACTGGTTTCTCAAGCCCCACTCATCCAACATCCTGAGGAAGACATCAGCTTGTGCTTGTCTCGTTCCGTGAGGGATGAGTGGAACACCAAGTAGTTTATCTTTTCCTCCTCCTGAAACAACGATTGCGATGTGGTCCACATTTTCATGTCCCCTTGTTATATCAGAAAGCATTTTCCAATCCCAGTGAAGCAAAAGTGGAGTGTCAGGAGAAAAGCTTGGTTTTTCAGTAGTTTCGATAGTTTCACGAGCTTTAATTCGAGATCATTTAATTCAATGACATTGAGGCCAGATTATGGCCAAGAGACTTAGCTGATGCTGCAGTAACAAAGGCTGCATTGCAAGCGCTTAGATTAACACGGTCGAGTGCCTGGGCTACCTCATCTGAGATGACTGTTTCCTTGCATTTGGAAGGAAGGTTCGATGATGATGTAGATGGACGACACGATGCATCAGAATCCGTGGTCGAGGAGGAAGAATCCACATCAGTTATCACTTTGTCAGATGCCATAAGTTGATATTTCTTTTGTTTTTTCATCGTCGCTTCGCTTTTTTCTATTATATTCAGATTCTTCTCGTTGCCTCTTCCGATCCTCCTTTTTAGCCAAGGCTCGATCAATACCTCCAAAACTGGCGCAGGAACGATCTCCTCTCTACTTGATAAGGAATTCTTTGTCCTCTTCGTTAGTCATTTTCTTTAAGGCATCTGCTCTGGCGACATCGGAAATGTCTTCAAGATCAGCATTGAATACTGCCACATTCATTTGTACGCTTTCTGAGGATGACTTCCTATTTTTCTTTAGAACGCAATATTGTTCGAATAGTTTTCTCAGTTTCCTCTCAGCTTTGTCCGCTCTTTGAGTTTGAATCCTTGCTTTATCCCAGATATAAAGAACAGCAGAGACAGTCTCTTTTAAACTTGCAGTGACTATACGTTTTTCCTCGATGTGATGAAATAAGAACTTGCTTAACACTTCACGCTTTGAAGGTAATCGCGAGGTTAGAAGATCTTTTGTAGGTTTTCCAATGAGCAGGTACTGGCAGAACTTCGGGTCGGCCGTTTGGCGTCCACCATGGCGATGAGTGACTGTTACAAACAGAAAACAAATCAATATTTTAATAACTTACATTTATAACTCTATAATAAATAACTTATAATTTATCAGTCTCTTTTCTACAATGAGGTATGTAAATAAAAAGAAAAGACCCTCCTCTAAAATAGCATATTTTAAACGCGGCTCCGTCCATTCATATGTATATTTATTGTATAATGTACATAATAAGACTACATTATATATGGATATGCTACATATATTTTATACATATGTAATTATATGCAAAGAATATTTAATATATATTCACACTAATTTATAGTTTATATACATTTCAATATACAGTGTGTCCGTAAAGTCATGGTGGGATTTTAAATAGCTATATTATTGCAACGAAACATGATAATGAGATGAAACAATGCCAAATTTAAGAACAACTCTCAAAGTTGTATCTTGTAGTTAGTCTAGGCTAAGCTTAACCTTTATCTCGTAGTTATTCTAGGTTGTCCACATGCCTATGTTGAACATGAGCGTAATAGCCCGAAAGTTAATGTGTGGTGTGCTCTAGCACGAGATCGAGTGATTGGCCCATTTTTCTTCGCGGAACCCACTGTGACGTTACACAACTACCTCGCTATGTTGGAACATTTTGCAGTACCCCAATTTATTGACAATAATTTCATCTTTCAGCAAGATGGTGCTCCTCCGCACTATGCCAACGTTGTTCGAGAATTCCTTAATGAAAAATTTCCACAGAGATGGATAGGAAGAGGAGGATGGAAGCCATGGCCTCCACGCTCTCCGGACCTGACACCTTTGGACTTTTATTTGTGGGGTTACGTCAAGCAAAGCGTGTACAGTGTACCCATTAGGGATATTCATCACTTGCACGAGCGAATCACGGAAGCTATCGCATCCGTCACTCCTGATGTTCTTGGGCGTGTGTGGCTGGAATTGAATCACGCCTAGATGTCTGCAGGGCTACCAGAGGAGCCCATATTGAACTACGTTAAATAAAGTTATTCTTTTAGAGTTGTTCTTCAATTTGCCTTTTTTTCATCTCATTATCATGTTTCGTTGCAATAATATAGCTATTTAAAATCCCACCATGACTTTACGGACACACTGTATATGCATGCAACAGTTTTGTAGCTCTAACATATTCTAAAATAATTCATAATATGAAGAGTCAATATTTATAATACATATTATATAGTGAATGAGATTTTTACTTACCAAAAATATACAAAGTTATTTCTGCTTTATCACGAAATCAGTGTTTCACCCACATCATACAGCTGCATACTACACGCTGCATTAAGGGGACCTACATTTCCAGCCTTTGCAAAAAGAGCAGCCTTGAGGAGATTGACATTTTAAAGTTTGAAGTTTCACCAGACTACCTTGAACCACCCTAATATATATATAATATATAATATATATATATATATATATATATATATATATATATATATATCTCCCCACGTGAAGTGTGCACAAAATTTCACTTATGATGAGAGATGTGAATTTTTTTTAAATGAAAACATTACGTCTCACTCCAGTAATTTAGAAATACTTCTGTAACGAAAAACAAGTGATTTATTTAGGTTTAGTTTTATCCAACATACAGTGTGGCTAAAAAGTCCTTACCTAATGGGAATTATATTAATTAAATAATTTAATTAATTAATTACATAACATTAACGTGATTTGAAGTGAATGGGGAGCATTTTGAACATTTATTATATGGTTCCATATTCCCATGGGTTACGAATTTGAATGCATTCTTCCTTGGGTACACAATTTTCGAACACCCTGAAGAACAACAATATATTCTACGTTTACAATAGGATACCCAAGCCTTTCATGAAGTTATAATCGAGTAAGGTAAAGTTTGCTTGGCTAAACTTCGTTACTTTTAACCTTCTAAACAGTGGGTATACTGTATAGATGCGGGTGTTCGATTACATTCAGTTGACCTTATTCCAGAAACTGTAAACGAGTACATTCTTAATTTTTACATCTATGTTATTTCATGAATTTTATTTGAAGTACAATAATCAATGAGGAGGGCCAGAAACCAGTACAACTTTTCGATTATTACTAACCAGCACCATCTGGAGTCTAACCCCCGACCTCAGTGTCTTCGCATCGCTTATACAAAAACGGTGTTACTCGCTGAGCTACAGGCGCTGACTATATACAATATATAATATAAGTGTTTGCTTTCCTATTTGTTGAAACGGAGTCAGAAAGAGAAGTAAGTATTATGCGGATGTCGTTTCGAGATAGACTTTCGCTCAATTTTATGCATGAATAGCGCTAAATCTCATTTAACCAACTATACACACTCGCGTAAAACATCGTCAGCGTTGATGAGAAATAGAAGGACATAAGGGAGGGATTTGTGTATAAACATCCAAATTAACTACAATCCTCATTCTTCCTTCACTTCATTTCCCCCCCAAAAAAGTCGAAAACTTCAACTCCAACTTTGACAATAAATTAGGGCTAGCAGCTGACCTGACTCTCTTATATGGCAGATTTCATTGTGACTTTTTTATTCTCTCTCGTAAAGGTTACAGACGCAGAGTAATGGGGTAAACAAAGAAATACACTGCATTTGTCTTCTCTATATT
The DNA here is from genome assembly GCA_023014485.1 of Bathynomus jamesi. NCBI lineage: Eukaryota > Metazoa > Arthropoda > Malacostraca > Isopoda > Cirolanidae > Bathynomus > Bathynomus jamesi. The sequence goes on from JAJOZX010009007.1 coordinate 88,066, forward strand.
CCTATTTGTTATATAGAGAATGTCTACTATAACTTCCATTTCAAGAATATTAGAATTCTATAAGAATATAGTATATATGTACTGTTTTTTACAAATATTCTTGGTTATAGAGGTTAGGCTAGATTACCGAGTACGGTATCTCACTATTTAATGACTTAACAGAAACCACCGTTCCAGCCTTAAATTGCGTCAGAAACCCTTATCATGCCCTTCTTGGTTCGATGGCACAAAGGTCAGGATAGGTTAAATTAAGTTATTACTTACATTTTTTAGATATAGGATTTAAATAAAGCCGGCACCTCGCTTATGCAGAGATGCGCACATGTGTGTGTGTGTGTGTGTGTGTGTGTGTGTGTGTGTGTGTGTGTATAAAATAACATCTAGATCCTGAATGTACAGGGTGTCCAAAAAATTTTGTCACCACTGATTTTCGTTTTTCTTTCAGACCCATTTCAAATGTGTGATAGCAGCAACTATACGATTGAACAACTCACATTGGCTAGTACTGGACCGATTGGCTAGTACCAGGACCGTTTCAGTCGTGCAGCTGCACGACTGAATCGGTCCTGGAAGCTGCACGATTGAATCGGTCCTGGAAGTCTGCACGAATATTTTCAATGGTTTTGCCATTACGTGGTCGCTCATGGACCCAAGTACTAGCCAATATGCGTCGTGTAATCGTATAGTTGCTGCTATCACACATTTCAAATGGGTCTAAAAGAAAAACAAAAATCAGTTAGTATTTTACTGGGGTGACAAGACATTGTGGACACCCTGTACATACATAAATACGTGAATGTAAAACAGTATCGGAATTAAGGGATGAAAGATAAAAAAATATGATTACTTTTGGTGGATGTGTCATTAACGGAATGAATGCTTAAATAGGATAATTTCAGCGTTCTAGGTCATAAATCGTATGAGGTTTAGGTCATACATATAAATTGCGTAGATTAGGTTACATTGGATAGTTATATTAAAGTTTCTATGAATGATAAACAGGTAGTTATAGGCCCTTTTTATGGTTTGTGTTGTGTTTGTTGTTTATGAAGGAAGTTATTTTTGCTGTTAAATGGATTTTGTGTCGCGGAATAGCGTTCTCTTTCTTGCTGTTTATATATACAGGTCATCGATCGACTCGGTTCTTTTGGGGATGTAGATTAAATTCGGATCTGGATAGAGATCCGGGTTAGAGGATTTCAATTTTAGTTAAACTAGAGGCACTTGTAGTTAGAATAATATATATATATATATATATATATGTATATATATGGGATGAATTTCACAATTAAACACGTGAAATAAATGAATGATGCAAACCCACAAGTAAAAAGAAAAATGATTCCAAGGCCTTTCGTGTATTCAGCAGGACTCCTTGTCAGGGAATGAGAGGAGAAGGCGAGATGACGAAAATATATACATATGTACAACGGAACAGAGAAATAAAAGAGATTAGCATATGATTAACAAGTGTTGATTAAAGGCAAAAGATATTTTAAGAGAATATTATCAGTTTTATACATTCCCGCAGTGTTATTGAAATTATTTTTAAAATGAATGAATGCACATTCTGGAATAGTCCTTTCAATTATATCTGTGTTTTAAACGAGCGCTTTAGAACTATCCCACTTGATACTATGCTATGATTACATCTGTGCATATGGTTAAACAATGCATTAGAATTATTTGCTGTTCTACACTCATATTTATGCTGTTTAACCTGATATCTAAAGTTTTTCCCGTTTGACCTATATATAGTGAGTTACATTGTGTACATCCGATCGAATACACACAACCAACCACATTATCCCGGCCATTCTTTATTAGGCGAAATTTAACAGTATTATTATACTTAAAGACTACATTGACACCAATTGCTTTAAGTAAAGTCGGAAGATATTGAAAATTAACATGGTAAGGTAGGCTAAGGATATTTTTACGCTCAAATTCCTTTACAGTTGCACTATTATAATATCTATTCTTAGCTTTCCTAAGGCAGTTATCTAGAAATGAAATAGGATAACATAATTTAGTACCAATATTCATGATATTGCATGACTCGGAATCTAAATATTCAGGACTGACAACTCTCAATGCTCTAAGAAACATAGCAGAGAAAATAGAAGATTTTATCGAAAGATGAGGGTCAGAATGAAAATGCACATTAGAGTTATTATTAGTAGGCTTACAGAAAACTTAAAATTTGAATCCATTCAAGCATCTCCGAATTTTTAGATCCAGAAAAGATGAGCATCCATCATTTACTTTTCAACAGTGAACTTAATTTAGTCCAATCTATTAAATTGTTCCAAATGAAATAATTCGGATTAAACCTTGAAATGACAATTGAAATAAACACAATTAATATAGATTCGAAGTAATAGAAACTCTGGAGTAATTTCTCCGAAAGAAAGAGGACAATGAAGGTACATACAACTGAAAACAAATCTCATACAAACATATTTATAAACTGAATCAATACATTTATAACTAATCTTTCATAATTATCACTATACTGTCTTATTAGTTTATTACTTACCTTCTGGAAAATAAATCTGTCAGGGTATCCTAGTGGTAGGCGCCAGGATGTTAATATGAAGGTTCTGGGTTCGAATGTGTATCCCTATTTTTGTAGACGTGTGTACGTAATTAGTGTATATTGTTAGTTACGAAAGCGAGGAACTATCTGTAATCATGTTTCTACCCTATTATGTTTCTCCAACAAAGCTCCTACCCCGGCTTCTGTATATATCCCTTCATAGTTGAAACAGAATGTGAACTGCAGAAAAATAAAGGTCAAAGTCAATTGTATCCGCCCCATCTATTGTAATCATCAATAGATGATTTGGCAAAGCTCATGCCGACAGTAGGCGGGGCCCATTGTTCGATTCTTCCCTTCAACCCTCCCCGTCCCTTCCGCGTTGTGCGCTAGGCTCTTTTAATCGAAGAAAATAGAAGGTAGGGAGCAAACCCAAGCAATTCAACTGAACTTGATGAAGCGGAACTACTCGGGAGACGAGAAGGCAGTCATCACGAAAGGTGAGGTGAACTTCTCTGATGTATGGACGTCTGTGCCATCAGAATAACGACAACATGCGCTCAAGTCATCCGCGACAAATGGATATATCAACTGCATAGAGTAATTGAAGCTAGCGCCAATGGTTCACTGAGTAATACCGTTACCCTTCAGGCATTTTAAAGCAAGATGAAATCAATCTTAATAAAGTAATACTCAAATCGCACTAATTCATTTAGGAATTAAATACTGTGTTACTTGTCTCTCTGGTGTGTTTACTTTTCCTAGCTAATTGTTGTATTTATTATTAACTCTAAAGGTATTAAGTACCGAACGTTTTATAACTATTACAGTGACTAATATTTAATGTATATTGCTAACAAAATTAATTTCTCGTATTAACTACAAGTTCGTCTGTGTGTTCTAAAAATTATCCTATTCATAACTAGGAACCTTGTGTTATCTTATATGTAATCACAATAGTAATTAATCATATTTATATATTTTATAATTATAACTACTAGTTTGCTTTATATAATGTTTAATCATAATATTTATACTACTATCATAATATTGTTGTATTGTAATATTTCTTTTTATCAATAACGGTTTATTATTATTATTATTATTAAAAAAAACGGAAATTGAGGTTGGGGTTCGACTCCCCATGGTGCTGTTTATAATAATCCAGAAGTTAGCGCAATGGGCCGCATTCTTCTGGCCTGAGCGCTGTCCCTGTTTCTGGCCATCTTTACTAATTATTATAACGTTAATTGAATATAATTATAGTGCGATGTAAATTTTTGTAAGCTATTTAATTATTCAGAGATAAATAATGTAAAAATAATTTGAAATTTTGAATCAGAGAATAAAGATTATTCTTTACCTACATATTTACCTGTAGCTCGAAATATTTTACACATTCTCACAAATTTTAGCGTACGAAAGTGAATGAATGTGTGAAGAAAATATAAATAGTAAACAAAAGTTCAAGTCATTTTCAATGAATATCGTTACCTAAAACTTTTTAGATAAGGAATATATATATATATATATATGTATATATATATATAATATATATATAAGTAGAGAGAGAGAGAGAGAGAGAGAGAGAGAGAGTTACGGGATAACAAAGACCCTAAAACCCACTTTAAGTTAGCCAAAGAAGGAAAGAAAAAAGTTAGAAATAGCAATAAAAAAGAATACTGGAAACCTGTACCAATGTACCATGCTTACTCTTATAGACACGTAAAGCTTTCACGAAGGAATAGTAGTAATAGTAAAGTATAGAACAGACAAGGCTCTCTCCCTCCTCTTCCAACCACTGCTGACAGGAAATAGTGGTGAAAGAAGATTTATAGGAAAGTAGGAAAAAGTATAATGAAAATAATAGCTTGTTTACACTTATCTCTCGTGTACTCAATTACGCATTAAAAGACAGTGGAAAATAAAGGATAACATGAATACTAAACTACTAACCTAATCCACGAGAGAGAAAGAGAAATATAAAATTATTCAGTATATATATATATATATATATATATATAGCCTACATATATATAATATATATATATATATATATATATATATATATATATATATATATATATATATATATGCCAATAAAATCACAGAACAACACGTGAGCTTTTCAATAAGCAACGAACGACAGGTAAAAAGAAAAGGAAACACGAAGTCCGAGCGCTTTCGTGATATGTTCACATCTTCAGGGACAAGAAAGAAATAGACAGAATTTACCAAGTAAATGAGTTAAATACACAAGCGAAAAAATTCCCCAATAGGCAACTCAATTTAAAAAACAATAAAACAATCTAAAGATTTTTCCCCAATAGATAACTTAATTTAAAGGCTACTAAATTATTGAATACATAAAAACTATATAAAGGAAATTAGACATTCAAAATGTACACAAAAAATTATAACAATTTTTGTGTACATGTTAATTGTCTAATTTCCTTTATATAGTTTTTAGGTATTCAATAATTTAGTAGCCTTTAGATTAAGTTATCTATTGGGGAAAAATCTTTAGATTGTTTTATTGTTTTTTAAATTGAGTTGCCTATTGGGGAATTTTTTCGCTTGTGTAATTAACTCATTTACTTGGTAAATTCTGTCTATTTCTTTCTTGTCCCTGAAGATGTGAATATATCACGAAAGCGCTCGAACTTCGTGTTTCCTTTTCCTTTTCCCTGTGGTTCTTTGCTTATATATATATAATATATATATATATATATATATATATATATATATATATATATATATATAGGGTGAACCAAATGTAGGTGGACAGTAAATGATAACGTTTATTTTGAGAATACATATTTAATTTTTTTGTATACTATAATACAAAATAATATTTAAATAAATTTAGTTAATATTTAATATAATATAACACAAACACCATAGTTATAATGAACACCATAGTTATAATATAATATAACACAAATTGTATTCAACCTACTGTCCACCTACTTTTGGTTCACCGTGTATATATATATATTATAAACTTTACAACAGTTTTGTATTTCGTATTTTTATTTAGGTAGAACTTTTCCGAAGAAAAGTACTTTGTTGAATAGATTTCTAAATACAAAATAGTTTGCCTGAAGGACCCTTACAGGCAATCCAATTTCATAAGTAACTTTAAGGAAATGTCACAAAGTTCGTGGATGGACAGGAATTTTCCTGAAATAGTCTGTTTCACTTTGATAAAAAAGTCAGGGTTATACCTCTGCCCCTAAGGGTCATGAGAGGGACTCTATATTATCTTCACTCGCTTTATGCATATTTCACTTTAAATATTCACAAACGCACCTACTTATCTATCTAGACTGTTTACCTGTCTAGATAAACTAGATGTAAAATTGTAAGGAATGGACTGTAAGAAATGAACAAAAATGATGACTCATCACTTGCAATTTGATGATAATAGTAATAATAATAATAATAATAATAATAATAATAATAATAATAATAAGTAAAATTAATTTAATTAAACTAAAATGAGAATTTTAATGCTCAAAGTATTTACGAACTTAATGACATTCAAAACTAAATAATAAATATATATTTACAAATTACTTTACATTATACGTTATACATATAAGTGGAGCAAACCACTTTACGAGTTCACTGTTCTTTAAGCAGAAAATAGCTGCACCGAATTTGTGTTTTTCAATTAGGTAATAGTTTCATTCATTAAAAGCGTCTTACATAAAATTAAACTTCAATTTAATTGCTCTTGAAAATTTTAAAATAAGAAATCTTTGAACCTAATCGTGTGATGATAAACAAGACATACTTCCTTTAAAATACTGTAGGTAAAACGAACGTTATTAACATTAATGGCTGAATAAAGAGAGGAACAAAAATAAATTTATACACACAGAGCTTACATAGAAGTGCGCATTTTTATTATTAGAGTACATATCGTCGCTTATATCTTGAAAGGCCCTAGCTCGAAAATTAAAAAAAAACGTTTTTATCGAAAGCCTGACTGGTTTTGATAATAAAAACCCACTCTAATAGACAGAGTTTATTTCCACAACAGTTTCGATGCTCACTGGCATCCTCTTCGGGTGGATGCAGAAAAACGAATGAACCAAAAACAAGAGGGAAAAGAGTCCAGGGACCATTAAGAAATTCGCACCTAGGTTAGATCCCGTTCTCTCGACACCAGGAAGGGCATTTTATTAAAGAGGCCCACTTATAAGTTCATTCATACAAATTTAAAACTATCTTCGGTAATTATTCGTTTTAGTGCTTTTTCTCCTTTCTGAACCAAAACACATTTTTCTGGTGTTTTTTGGTGTGATTTGTTCAAATCTGAACTTCGTTTCTTTGGGAAATGAGCCGTTTTTGAGAAATTTTAAAATTGAAAATTTCTCAAAAACGGCTCATTTCCCAAAGAAACGAAGTTCAGATTTGAGCAAATCACACCAAAAAACACCAGAAAAATGTGTTTTGGTTCAGACCTAACCTAACTTAACCTAACCTAACTTAACCTAACTTAACCTAACCTAACTTAACCTAACCTAACTTAACCTAACCTAACTTAACCTAACCTAACCCGCGTTTTTTCGCAATTTCTAACCTTCAATAGCAGCGTTGGGGTGTTTATACAAATGAGCGGCGACCAACAGGAATAAATAGACGATTTCGCCAGGCCCACAAATTTAACTCGTTGGCCTAGGCCGCCCTAGCCAATGATCACAGACGTCGAAGCAAAAACTCCTGCAATTAACTGCACTTTCGGAAGCCAACGCTAAATAGAGCTGTGCATCTAGCTTTGTCAAGAATAACCCAACGTACAATAAGTTTTGCCACAGTTTGAGGTGGGATTTTTCAACCCACGTGCCTTTTCGACGGGAAACAGAGAAGGAACACTTTTTTTTCTGCCGCGCTCGTCCCTAGTCAATCTTGTGCAATAATAATAATGTACGTCTCTGATTGGTCGGATAAGGTCACGTGAAACAAAAACCAGATTTAATTGGCTGATTTGACCTATGTTTCCTAATTTTGCCACGAGATGTCTCCCCATAAAACTGGAAAGGGCGAGGTTCGTTAAAATTTTAACAGCGTTAAGAGCTAAATACTCTGTCAATGGCCTATAATGGCTGCTTTTTACGTCTAAATTTTTTTCTTTTCCATAAAAAATAAGTATTACATTTCCTTGATTTTTATCAGTTTCCCTGAGGTTTCAAGGTGTCCTGAATACGAATTTATATGTTAAATTGTCATAGAATGTCTCCTTCTATCGAAAACGAACAAAGTATTGAAACGAATATTAACCCTATCTTCTTGTTCTATACATACAGATTCTATTATTTTTTTGCATAATTATTACATTTATTATTACATTTATTACATTTATTATTGCATTATTATTTATTACAGAAATTATAAATTTATTATTACATTGATTATTACATTGTTGTTTATTATTACAGAAATTATAAACCGAAAAACGAATGAAAAAGGCGAGAAGGAAACAATCCAGAAACCATTAAGAAATTCGCACTTAGGTTAGATTCCGTTCTCCCGACACCGGAAGGGCATTTTATTAAAGGGTCCCGCTTATAAGTACATTCGCACAAATTAAAACTATCTTCTTGTTCTATACATGCAGATTCTATTATTTTGACATAATTACTGCATTTATTATTACATTTACGTTTTCTTAACATTTATTATTATTACCTTTACATTAATTATCACATTTACATTTATTACTATTATGTTTATTATTCCATTTACATTTTATCGAAAAAACGAATGAACCAAAAGCGAGTAAGGAAACAATCCAGAGACCTTTAAGAAATTCACACTTAGGTTAGAACCCGTTCACCCGACGCCGTAAGGGATTTTTTGACCAAAAATCTCATTAGAGGGTTCAGCTTATAAATACCTTCGCACAAAGGCGAGAAGGAAACAATCCAGAAACCATTAAGAAATTCGCACTTAGGTTAGATTCCGTTCTCCCGACACCGGAAGGGCATTTTATTAAAGGGTCCCGCTTATAAGTACATTCGCACAAATTAAAACTATCTTCTTGTTCTATACATGCAGATTCTATTATTTTGACATAATTACTGCATTTATTATTACATTTACGTTTTCTTAACATTTATTATTATTATCTTTACATTAATTATCACATTTACATTTATTACTATTATGTTTATTATTCCATTTACATTTTATCGAAAAAACGAATGAACCAAAAGCGAGTAAGGAAACAATCCAGAGACCTTTAAGAAATTCACACTTAGGTTAGAACCCGTTCACCCGACGCCGTAAGGGATTTTTTGACCAAAAATCTCATTAGAGGGTTCAGCTTATAAATACCTTCGCACAAATTAAAATTATCCACTTGTTCTATCCATACAGATTCTATTATTTTTCGTTTGACATAATTATTGCATTTATAAAGTAATTTACTTGATTCCCAATCTATAGCATGATCATTTTGGCTGGCGTGATAAAAAATTGCATTATTAGTATTACAACTTCTGTATCCACCCGAAGAGGATGCCAGTGGGCATCGAAACTGTTGTGGAAATAACTCTGTCTATTAGAGTGGGTTTTTATCATCATAATTTGACCTTCACGTAGAAAAGTGAAGTTTTTTTGCACTGACTGGTTTGTTTTCGTGTTCTGCACCTTGTCTCAAATGGGCCCAGCTCTCCTCCAGTCAGAAGGCATTTGTAGCATTGAGACAAATTTGAAAAAATATATAAATATTCGTATATAGAACAACAAAAACAGTTTTCATGTTTCCTGAACAATTGACTTTTTGCGAGTTAAGCCTCTCAAGATATAAGCGACGATATATCTTATACGAGCGATTCCCAACCTATGTACCATCGATAGTACGTGGAGCTCTTTTGGGTGGTATGCAAGATTAGGACTATAAATTCATCGGTCGTTAATTATTAGTAATTAATAATGCTGAAAGTTGTAGATGAATAACCGGCAATTTTTCCCGAGTGCGAGTTTGTATGTTATCCGATTCACTGTCCAAGTAGATTTCAGATTATTTAATGATTATTTAAGATGCAAGGCCAAAATCAAGATTTTGATTTCGTACAAATGTCAATGGTATAATGTACTGAATGGTTACTAGTGCATTTTCTGGTGAAAACATAAGACAAACGAGTTTCGCTCATAAGTTACACTTGAAAGGAAATGTTTTGGTTTGTCGAAGAGTGTAATGGTAAAAGACATGCTCAGGACGTTGCTTTGAGCGACGAACCCTTCCTGTGCTGAATGTTTTACTTCTTCGTATAAATGTCGATGAATACACTGTTCAACAAAGTTTTTCGCCTTTTGATAAATGTAGGTGATTCTTATGTTCTCTTTTACGCTGATTACGAAAATGAAAACAGATTTTTTTTTTATCACTCACAGTTTTTGAGGGATTTCCAATTTAAAGCCCTTTGAGATCGAGATAGCATTCCTCAGTTTGCATCATAATACGAGATTTATTGTTAGTCATTTATTTTGTATAAAATCTTTATATTATATTTCTATTATATTTATATTTATTTATATCTTTATTTATATTTTTCTCTATAGAAGGTGACTTAGTGTATTGTAATGATGTGAACGCTCTCATGGAGGCACTTGGTCGAGAGCACAATCCTAAGGAAGGAGGCTTTTTGTAGATTCAGCAAAGTTAAGTTTGAAAGCTGTACTATTGCACAACGGTAATGTCTATCCTTCGGTCCCGATTACACATGGAGTTTATATGAAGGAATCATATGACAATATGCAGTTACTTTTGAAACATATTGACTATGATAAACACTCCTGGCATATCTGTAGTGATCTGAAAGTGATTGCACTTCTTGGCTTATAATTAGGATATACAAAGTTCTCTTGTTTCGTCTGCGAGTGGGACAACCGAGCTAAGGGAAGTCATTTTACACAGAAAGAGTGGCCACTTCGACAAAATTTCGTTCCAGGACAGAAAAATTTGCCCATCAACCCCTAGTAGATCCAACAAAAGTTTTCTTACCACCTCTTCATATCAAACTTGGTTTCCTGAAAGATTTTGTAAAAGCCATGAATAAAGACGGACCTGGATTTCTATATCTAAACCAGAAGTTCCCTAGAATCAGCGAAGCGAAAATCAAAGAAGGCATTTTTGTGGGCCCACATATCAGAGAAGTGATGAAAGACATTGCATTTGACGAGTCTTTGAATGAGGTTGAAAGAACATCATGGAAAGCTTTTAAAGAAGTGACTACGAATTTCCTTGGCAGCATCAAATCAGAAAATTATGTTTCCCTGGTAGAGCAAATGCTTAGTGCTTACCAAGCATTTCCTGCACTCCCACCTGGACTTCTTCCCATCAAACCTGGGCGCTGTCAACGATGAGCATGGTGAAAGATTTCATCAGGATGTATCAACCATAGAAAAGCGGTACCAAGGAAGATATATCCCCAGTATATTGGCCGACTACTATTCAACACTTATAATAGAAGCCCCAAGTACGAGTTATAAGCGTACTCTTCTTTTTTGTACGATTAAATATACCAAAAACATAAGAAAATCTATAATTTTTCATTTTTATTTCTTTCAAAACTGGTGGATGATAGAAAAATTCTGTTTTCAAATTAGTAATCAGCGTAAGAAGGTACACTGAAATCCACAAATTCATTCGAAGGAGGGAAAAAAGTTATATTTTGTTGTTCAGTGATACATCATAAGAATAAATATAACTTTTTAGGTAAAACTGAAAAATTAAGATTGAACACCACAGTCCCCTTCCTACGGCATTGGTACTCACTAATGGTGGAAAAAAGTGGTACGTCGACTTAAAATAAAGTTTGGGATCCCTTGCCATAGTTAAATGATGGTTGTAACTTCCTTAGACTTATTTTAATTTGGCATGGCATTAATTAAAATAAATCTAATGAAATTGCAACCACCATTTAACTATATATATATATATATATATATATAACTGCAATGACCATGCAGTATATTAATGTATAGAAACGACGTAAGTATAGAGGAGCGTTCTGCACACGAGGAAGAGAAATAACGAACAAATGAAAAATGAGGTGAACCCCCGGGAATCGAACCCAGGATCTTCCGATTGCCGGTCAGATGCGCTATCCATTACACCACGGGCCTCGATCAGTCATAAGTCGAAATTCTCCTACATAGGGCAGAAACCAATGCCCTGAGAGGGCACCCTCGCAAATCGTGAATATGTACATTTAACTGCAATGACCACGCAGTAGATTAATGTATAGAAACGACGTAAGTATAGAGGAGCGTTCTGCACAAGAGGAAGAGAAATAACGAACAAATGAAAAATGAGGTGAACCGCCCGGGAATCGAACCCAGGATCTTCCGATTGCCGGTCAGATGCGCTATCCATTACACACGGGCCTCGATCAGTCATAAGTCGAAATTCTCCTACATAGGGCAGAAACCAATGCTCTGAGAGGGCACCCTCGCAAATCGTGAATATGTACATTTAACTGCAATGACCACGCAGTATATTAATGTATAGAAACGACGTAAGTATAGAGGAGCGTTCTGCACACGAGGAAGAGAAATAACGAACAAATGAAAAATGATGTGAACCGCCCGGGAATCGAACCCAGGATCTTCCGATTGCCGGTCAGATGCGCTATCCATTACACCACGGGCCTCGATCAGTCATAAGTCGAAATTCTCCTACATAGGGCAGAAATCAATGCCCTGAGAGAGCACCCTCGCAAATCGTGAATATGTACATTTAACTGCAATGACCACGCAGTATATTAATGTATAGAAACGACGTAAGTATAGAGGAGCGTTCTGCACAGGAGGAAGAGAAATAATGGTGTAATGGATAGCGCATCTGACCTGCAATCGGAAGATCCTGGGTTCGATTCCCGGGCGGTTCACCTCATTTTTCATTTGTTCGTTATTTCTCTTCCTCGTGTGCAGAACGCTCCTCTATACTTACGTCGTTTCTATACATATATATATATATATATATATATATATATATATACACCTTACCTTACCTTACAACCTTACAAAGGTTCCGCTCGATGATTTCTCACTTCGCGAAGGTCAAGCTTGTCGCCCCTCCTCTCGAGTTGGCCTGGTGAAGTAGTGAGTTGGATTCTTGCGCTCTCCACCTCACATAGCCAGGTACGCCCGGCTCATCGGGGATTGTTCTGAGCCAGGCGTCTAGTCTTCTTTTGAAGATTTCCACTGCAACTCCCTTCGTGTTTCTTAGGTCTTTGGGCAACTGGTTAAACAGTTTTGGTCCTCTCACTACAAAACTATTTTCTTTCAGGGTTAAGGATGTTCCCTGTCTCGCCTTCAATTTGGGAATACGACACAGTCTACCGCTTCTAATTTCCATCGTTGTTTGGGGAGTTATGGGATTCAGAGTAAGATTAGGGACTAGTTTCTCCATTATTTTCCAAATGTAAATAATGGTGTATCTCTCTCTTCTCCTTTCCAGTGAATATAGGTCTAGTTCTCGTAACCTTTCCCAGTAATTTAGTTCTTTGCACCCATTGATCTTGGCTGTGAAGCTTCTTTGGATCCCCTCTAGCTGTCTAATGTCTTCTTTTTTATATGGGGATGTTAGGACCGAGCAGTATTCGAATTTGGGTATTATCAGGGTTTTCAGTAGAGGAATCATTACATTTCTATCCCTTCGTTTAAAGGTTCTCAATATCTGACCCGTTATTCTCTTTGCTCTGTTTACTGCTATCTTATTTTATGTTTCAAATTTCGCATCATCTGTCATTACAACCCCTAAATCTTTTGCTCTGGATATTTCTCTGAATTTCCTGTCCATTTGGGTTATAATATTCCATGGATTTTAGATCTTCTCTTTTTCCGTACCGTAATAGCTGAAATTTCTCGGTGTTAAACTTCATATTGTTGTCTTCCGTCCACTTGTAGATTTTGTTTATGTCGGTTTGTAGAGATCCTATGTCTTCTGGGTTTCTTATTTTTCTACTGATCTTTGTGTCATCCGCAAAGGATGTTTCTGTACTGTCTCTGGTAACGTCCTCATCTATGTCAGTTAGCATGATTATGAAGAGTAGTGGAGCTAATACTGTTCCTTGTGGTACCGAGCTGAGGACCTCTGATTCTGATGAAGATACTCCTTGTACTGTAACGACTTGCCTCCGCTCACTAAGGAAATTATATATCCATTTCCCTACTTTTCCTGTTATTCCCATATATTTCAGTTTATGTATTATGATTCCGTGGTCACACTTGTCGAACGCTTTAGCAAAGTCTGTGTATAGTACATCATAGTTTTCATTACTTTCAAGTGAATCAATAATGTTGTTGTAGTGTTCCATTAGTTGTGATAGGCATGATCTTCCTGACCGAAACCCGTGTTGGTTATCATTGAATTTTTTCTGAGTTTCCAAAAAGTCATAGATTTTCTGTCTAACTATTCTTTCAAATATTTTAGTGAGATGAGATGTAAGCGACACTGGCCTATAGTTTTTGGTCTCGGATCGATCTCCTCCTTTATATATTGGGACTATGTTCGCGCTCTTCAGGATGCCCGGTATTTCTCCCGTGTCTAATGATCGTCTCCATATCCAGTATAGGGGTTCAGCGATTGTATTTTTGCAGTTTTTGATCAGTGTGGCATTCCATTTATCCGGTCCTGCCGCTGAGTGTGTTTTTAGTTTCCCTATAGCTTGTGTAATATCTTCCGTCGTAAAGTCGAAATCCGTTACACTTTCCCCTTGTGGTTCTTCTTCAAAGAACGCGTTTCTATCGCATATTAATTTGTCAGTTTTTGGGATACTGAAAGATGATTCATACTGAGCTATTAATATTTCAGATACTTCTGTTAGATCATCAGATAAATCACTGTTCTCATTTTTTAAAGGTCCGATAGTCGCATGGTTTTTCGACTTTCTTTTTGCGAAATTATAGAAGTACTTTGAGTTAGCCTTTATCGCTTCTATAGCGTCATCTTCTTTTTTGTATGCTTCTCGATTAGTTCCTGTATGACGACATCGATACTTTATAGGTTATCATTTAATATTTTTCCGATGTTGTTATCTTTACAATTACTTAATTTTGCAGTCACTCTTTTTCTCTTTCGGAACAATGCCCTCTTTTGTCTTTCGAACCTGCTTCTCTTTCCTCTTTGTTGTATCTTTGGGACATGTTTTTCCACAATTTCTAACGTCGTCTCTTCAAACGTCATTAGCATCTCTTCCGTTGTCTTGGCCTCGAAAATGGTTTTCCAATCTATTACTTCCATGTTGGATGTCACATCTTCCCAGTTTATAGCTTTGGAGTGAAAATTAAAAATTTCGAATTTGCTTCTTTCTGTTGTGCGTGTTCTTTCCTTTCCTTTTGCCTTTATATTAGTTGTTATTTCAATGATGTTGTGATCTGATATCATAGTTGGGGATATTTCTACATTATCAATTAGATTACTGTTGTTTGTGAATACCAAATCTAGGCAGTTGTTTTTTCTTGTGTTTTCTGTTATTTCTTGCGTAAACATAAATTCATCAGCTAAAGCTAGTAGCATTTTTACTTGCTCCTGGTCTTCTCGTGTGCCCCCCTTGTCCTGGTGTATCCATACATTTTTCCTATCCTTTTATATTTCATGAATGGGAAATTAAAATCACCACAGAGAAAAATATTTGGGGTTGGAGAGTGTAGATCTTTTACTAAGTTTCTTACCTCTGTAATAGAATCTGAAAATTTTGAGGTTGGCGTGTTTGGGGGTCTGTACATTACAATTAGTACCATACTTAATTTTTCAATTTTTGCTGCTACACTTTCTACGTAGTTGTTTGAGGTACTTATAGCCATTTCTGCTATGTGCCTTTCGCGTGTGTAAATAGCACATCCTCCTTTACGTCTCACTCTTCTGTCGGCTCGGAGGATGTTGTAGTTGTCAATCTGTATTTCTTTTTTGTCAATACACGACTATTTATGATGAATAAAACCACGAAGGAAAGGAAACACAAAATGGTGCTCAAGCGCTTTCGTCTAATGACATCCTCAGGAACACTGAGGATGTCATTAGACGAAAGCGCTTGAGCACCATTTTGTGTTTCCTTTCCTTCGTGGTTTTATTCATCATATATATATATATATATATATATATATATAATATACATATATATATATATATACACTGCGTTCCAAATTATTAAGCAGATTGCATTTTCTCCAATGTTTTCAAAAGTTTTACACCGATTTCAATGAAATTTATAGCAAATAATTACTATATATAGAAGCACTGATGGTATTCATTTCGATAAAATATTTTGATAATTAAAATAATTATCTCTTTTTATTGAAAAATATGTGAAATATGATGTTCCGAGTTATTAAGCAAGTATTCTATTTACGGATCTAAATGGTGAAAATGGGTAAGAAGAAGGATTTAACACCAACTGAGAAAAGAAAAATATTCAAGTTACTCGCTGAAAATATAAAATCTATTGAAATTGTGAAGCAGCTTGGCAGGGCTTATCGAACTGTAAACAAGTTTGTAGCGAAGGGTACTAAACTGAGGCAGCGAAGTGATAAAAGAGCCATAAGAAAAGTGACAATGCGACAGATATCTGTAATCAAGCGCAAAGTTGCAAAGCATCCATTGTCCTCAAGTAAAGAGGTTTTTGAGCAGGCTGGCATACATAATGTACCAAGAACATCTCGATGTGGAATCCTCCAAACAATTGGCAAGACGTGTAAACCTACAATTCAACAACCATTAACACCCAGTCACAAGAAGCAGCGGGTTGAATGTGCGCGTCAGTTCTGAAAACAGATTTTAATACTGTATTGTTCACCGATGAATGAAAAGCAACCCTTGAGGGACTTAATGTTTGGTCAAGAAGATAGATTGCTGAGAGCCAATTTCTACCATCGAGATTAAGACGCCAACAAGGTGGAGGTGGTGTCATGTTTTGGGCAGGATTGATAGGCAATGAAGTAGCTGTCCCATACAGAGTGCCTGATGGTGTAAAAATGAGTGCCCAGTCTTACACTAACTTTCTAAAAGAAAACCTCATTCCATGATAGAGATTGACCCTTAGCAATCCATCTTCTTGACCAACCATCAGATCCCTGAAGGGTTGCTCTTCATTCATCGGTTAACAATACAGTATTAAAATCTGTTTTCACGTACTGACGCGCCCATTCAACACGCTGCTTCTTGTACCTGGGTGTTAATGGTGACGGAATCGTAGGTTTACACGTCTTGCCAATTGTTTGGAGGATTCCACATCGAGATGTTCTTGGTACATTACGTATGCCAGCCTGCTCAAAAACCACTTTACTTGAAGACAATGGATGCTTTGAAACTTTGCGCTTGATTAAAGATATCTGCCGCCTTGTCACTTTTCTTATAGCTCCTTTATCACTTCACTGCTGCTTCGCAATTTCAATAGATTTTATATTTTCAGCGAGTAACTTGACTATTTTTCTTTTCTCAGTTGGTGTTAAATCCTTCTTTTTACCCATTTTCACCATTTAGATCTGTAAATAGAATACTTGCCTTATAATTCGGAACATCACATTTTACATATTTTTCAAGAAAATGAGATAATTATTTTAATTATCAAATTATCTTATCGAAATGAATACCATCAGTGCTTCTATATATAGTAATTATTTGTTATAAATTTCATTGAAATCGGTGAAAAACTTTTGAAAACATTGGAGAAAATGCAATCTGCTTAAAAATTTGGAACGCAGTATATGTATATATATATTATTTGGTGACTACAAATTTTCAAATCATTTGTATTTGTTATTGTAAGAAGTATGACTAAAATTTGCCTCAGTGAAAAGCTGAAGTGGGAGGAAATCATTTCCATCCTGAAGCCAAATAATTTTATGATTAAAGTTAAAAAAAATCGTTGAAGACACGAAAGCAATAAAGACTATGATTGTTGTCAATAACAATGTCTTCAACAAATGATTAATTCCGTGACCCACAATCGGCTCAGATCACAGAGATGACACAGAGGAAAAGCCGGAATAAATATTCTGAACCGAACATCTCATGAAATCAGTTTATGTCTCCTTTCAGAAGTGAAAATGTCACATGAAACACTGTAAAGGTTATATATGATAATGATGATAATGATAATGACAACAATAATGTTTATTGGCAGGAGACAGATCCCATAAAATAAAAAGGCACAGTATCCATCAAGGCAATGAACGATACAACTAATTAAACAATAAGTTTAAAAAACAAAAACAATAAAGGACTACTGGTAATAAAGAAATAACAGTAATACACGTAAAGAAACGAGAAACAATAAAATTAGTAATAAAAGCTTCCCAAAGGTAGTACTAACAAAACAATAAAAATAAAAAGTACAAGTAATGGAATGACTAATGCAGGAGTCAAGTGGAACTATAGATAAACACTTTCATACCAAGAGGTACACAGTCTAGAAGACAAAGCAGGATTGATGAATAGCATGAACAGTTGGATTATTTGAATTTTTAATTCTTCGCATTAGACTGTATCGAGCACGTCTTGTTACCTCCTCAGGGAGGCTCGGAACGTTGCGGTTTTCGAACATTTGAGGGCTACGTCGTAGCCAATGTCGTAACACTGCTTCCCGTTGATCAGCGAAGTTAAGCGACATTGGGTCGGATAGTAGTTGGATAGGAAACCGTCCTCTGCATCCAGACTATGTAGCGACCGTGGTTCGGATCCTACGTAAAGCTGTTGGCCTCCTCCGTCATATTACCTTAGCTGTTGCGAAGGAGGTTAATAAAATCATCATTACATTAGCGAACAGTTGAGAGGCTGAGCATCTTGGAGGTAGGTTATGCAGCAGTGTATAGGATTGTGGGAAGCAAATTGAGGGTTCTGCAAGAGCCTTTTTTATAATTAACCCACAGTTGCTGCCCATTTTACTAAACAGCAGAGAAGAGAGTAAGGATCCTTGTCTAACTCTGCATGAGGAACCAAATTAAAAAAATAAATATATATATATATATATATATATAGATAGATAGATAGATAGATAGATAGATAGATAGACAGATAGATAGTAGATAGGCAGATATACCAAGACTTTGGTAAAACGTCCACAGCAGATGAAATTTCGTTCTCGCATCGCAAAGCACCTAGCATGTTTGTACTTTTCTATGATATAATTTACTGAAGTATTACTAGTACATTTTCTGAAGAAAGGTCAAGATAAAACGAGTTTCACTTAAAAGCTACACTTGAAATTAATTCTTTTTGTTTCCCCGGTGCTTGGGACGTTGCTTGCTACACGAGGATGAACCCTCCTCTTCAGAGCACGTCTTACATTAGTCTTCGTATATCATTTGTATAAATATTATAAAAAGGATCCAAGACAACTTCCTTGAGGTACATCAATAATGACTGATATTTTGTCGGAGCATGATGATTTCAATTGTACGAATTCCTTCAATTAGTCACTTACTGTAGTTTATTATTTATGGCAAAGAGGAAACAAAGGCGTGAATTCAGCTTGAAATATCACACACACATACGGTATAAAGGAATCCAATCAAAATTTCACGAAGCCTTCATATAAAATATTTAACAAAGAGTGATTCACGAGAGTGAAAAAAAATGGCAGTTAAAACAGAAATAACTTCATTAGTAAGATGATCTAAATAATACAATGTGAGTCCTGATTCCGCGCAATCAGAAATACTTCGAACTGAAACATATTTATAACCATCAATATCATATAATTTAATTATGATTCTCATTCGAAGACCACGTCTCATTTAGAAATATGAAGGTCAGTTTTAAGTTTAGCAGCCAAACAAATGTTAACAAAGAATAAAATTTGTTTCTTTAATTTCTAACAATGACATTTACGATCGAGACATTATTCATTTGACCCAAATTAAAATATTTTTTCATCCAAAATAATGAAATAATAAAACATAAAACATAAAATAATAAAACATATTATCTTACTCATTTCTATTATTAATATATATATGTATATATATGTGTATATATATATATATTATATATATATATATATATAATATATATATATATGATACACACAGACAGTGCATGGAACAAGGAACTCTTCTGGGATAACTAAATCCACTATAGTCCGAATAAGTAATGGTAAATGACAAATACCATAGTTTTTCTTTTTCATGATGCTAGCCCGACGTGGGCAACGGGTCACTGTCTGTGTGTATCATAAAAAACTCAGGGGACCATTCTGAGTTCATTCCCATCTTGAAACGGACATGTTATGTGCCTTGAAAAGTGGACGCTCAATTCTGCCAGTTGAGGTTTAAGTTTTGGTTTTTGGCTAAATTATAATAGTTACCCCTTTTTCTTTTTCTTTGATGCATTCAATCTGACGTGAAGGCAGCGAGTCTTTTGCTTATATTGAGGTTCTAAATGTAGCATGGCTAGGTGCTTTAAACCCTAGATCCATGTCCCAAAGCTGGATCCTGTCTGCTTTGCAGATAGCTGGTGAGGGAAGCTATATTTATGGGACCTCTTTGCGAGTGACCCGTTGCCCACGTCGGGCTAGCATCATGAAAAAGAAAAACTATGGTATTTGTCATTTACCATTACTTATTCGGACTATAGTGGATTTAGTTATCCCAGAAGAGTTCCTTGTTCCATGCACTGTCTGTGTGTATCATAAAAAACTCAGGGGACCATTCTGAGTTCATTCCCATCTTGAAACGGACATGTTATGTGCCTTGAAAAGTGGACGCTCAATTCTGCCAGTTGAGGTTTAAGTTTTGGTTTTTGGCTAAAATATAATAGTTACCCCTTTTTCTTTTTCTTTGATGCATTCAATCTGACGTGAAGGCAGCGAGTCTTTTGCTTATATTGAGGTTCTAAATGTAGCATGGCTAGGTGCTTTAAACCCTAGATCCATGTCCCAAAGCTGGATCCTGTCTGCTTTGCAGATAGCTGGTGAGGGAAGCTATATTTATGGGACCTCTTTGCGAGTGACCCGTTGCCCACGTCGGGCTAGCATCATGAAAAAGAAAAACTATGGTATTTGTAATTTACCATTACTTATTCGGACTATAGTGGATTTAGTTATCCCAGAAGAGTTCCTTGTTCCATGCACTGTCTGTATGTATCATAAAAAACTCAGGGGACCATTCTGAGTTCATTCCCATATATATATATATATATATATATATATATATATATATATATATATATATATATATATATGTGTGTGTGTGTGTGTGTGTGTGTGTGTGCATATATATATATACAGGGTGTCCCGTAAGTCTGGACCCATAGGGATTTATAATATATTTTTTTATTATGTTATTATTATTATTTATTATTATTATTTTTTTATTATTTTTTATTATGATTTTTATTTGTGGGGCCACTTGAAAGCCAAAGTGTACGAGGTCAAACTTCAGAACATTTTCCACCTTAAAGCACGCATTGTGGAGGCGTGTCAAGAAATTTCTGCGACTGTGATTCAGAAAGTGCTGTCGCAGTGGAGATTGCGTCTTCAACTATGTGTGCGACACAACGGCGGACACTTTGAACAGATTATGTAATAAATTTTTGGACTATTTTGTAATTTTATTATTTTTCCCTATGGGTCCAGACTTACGGGACACCCTGTATATATATATATATATATAACCTTGGTTAACCTTGGTTTTGTTTCCGTCCGAATTATTCATTCAAACGACGATCAAGTTTGTCACTCCACCTTCCACCTACAGTTTAACGTAGAATCCGAACCTTGCCCCACCAGCAGCCCAGCGTCTTATCCACAACGCTACCTAGTAGGGTGCTCCGAAAATTAAAAGATGTTGGAAAAGCTCATAAAACTTTGCTTCCCGGGCTTCTTCTCATTCTTTTATATCATATTAATGCCAGAAAAAAATATTAGCTACATTGAAACATACTAAGCCTTGCCACCAGGCAGCTGAAAAATATGCTTTATTGAATTAATTTATTATACTTAATACTTACATTTTTTATTTTTTTTTTCAGATTTACCTATCATAATTGCGTATCTATTAAATAAATCGTAGTTTTACTTGAGTTTATATAAACTTAAATAATTATTACAAAATTTAATACTTATTTTTTTGTCAAGAAGAGCAATAATTAATTACTTTTCAATGGCAGACGGAAACGGTAATAATAATGAAGATGATCCAAATAAAAAATCAAAGGATAATTCAAATATTTCCTTAAGAAAAGATGATATAATATGGCTAATAGAAAAGCCTATCGAAAAACTCTCTGATGTTCGAATCCCAACGAATGGGGACATTTTACGCTATTTTTTCTACCTAAAAGATGGACCAATGAAAAAAGAGAAATTTAGAAATTTTAACGGTACAATTGCTGAAAAAGTATTAGAAGATACAGAAAAGCAGTGGATGAAATCAGGAATCGAAACACAACGTAAAGATAAAGTCAAGAAAAAGATTTTAGACCTTTACGAGAATTATAGGACACTCCAAAAAAAAGAAAGGTTCCAATTCCAACAAGGTAAAGGGAGAAAATTTTGTTAGAGACCTTGACTCCTATTTTTTTATTGCCCATAAAGATGCTGAACGCAGAGTTCAAACTGATCGGTTGAGTACGACAGAACAGAAAAAAGAGGATATTGATTTCATAAATGCAATGAAAGAGGGTAGAAAAGTTCGTTTGGGATCCGAAGATAAAAAGTATTCAAAAAAGGTTCAAGCTAAAAGGAATAGGGAAGAGAATTTCACTTACAGAATGGAAACAGACATGCGAAGAAGAGACCTACAAGAGGTTTCAACTAGCCAACTTAACGATGAGATAGACATTGTTGATGAAGATTATTTAGAACTAGATGATAGTGATAATGATGAAAATGTGATTTCAAATTCTGATAAAAAATCAAAACGAAAGCGTTCGAAAACTATCACACTAGAACTTCCACGAAACCCATTCAAAAGTAAAAAAATATCTGAAATGGCTGATCGTTTAAGTTTATCTTCTGGCCAAAGAACTGCATTTATGGCTGCCATCGCAACAGAGGGGGAAGTTGATTTGGAGAATATCACGTTGTCTAAAACAAGTACGAGGACCAAGTAAAATAGTGCTGCAAGAAAAAGGCGAAGAAATGAAAAGTAATTTTGTATGCCCAAAATTTTTTAATCTTCATTGGGCTGGAAAAAATTTGCATGAAGATGATGAAAGATTAGGAGTGCTGAAATCTGGTGCACCAGGATATGAAGAGGGAAAGCTCCTTGGCGTTCCAAAAATCGTCGATGGCACTGGTAATACACAAGCGAATGCTACTCATTCTCTAGTAACTGAATGGAAAGTCGAATCCAATATATATGGTCTTGTTTTTGACACTACGGCGTCCAACTCCGGCTGGAAAAATGGAGCCTGTGTAAAATTAAGAATTATTAAAAAAAAAACTTTTCTTTTTAGCTTGTAGACACCACATACTGGAAAGAATCTTGCAAGCAGTTTGGTCAAAACTTTTCGGCGATACAAGTAGTCCAAATAATTTAGATTTTAAAAATTTTCAGTTTTGGAATACCATCAACAAAGAAAATTTCAAAATTCTTGAATTTAAAGATCGATCCTTAAAATCTCGTTGTGAAGATGTTAAAAAATTTCTTCAAGAAACGTTGACCCAAAGTTCTGACAAAAAATCATTAACAAGAGAAGATTACAAAGAGTGTGCGGAACTTATGCTTATTCTCTTGGGAGGGACTCCGCCTCGTGGTGTGCATTGGTTAAAGCCAGGAGCATATCACCATGCAAGGTGGATGGCGTACATTTTGTATGCGGCTAAAATGTTTGCTTTCAGTGGTCAACTTGGGTACGATTCCAAAAACATAAAAAATCTTGAACGCTTTTGCACATTCACAACGCTTTTTTATATACAACCTTCGTTATCAGCTACCAAAGCAGCTGATGCTGCAATAAATGACCTAAAATTGTGGCACGATTTAAATTCTTATTGTAAAATTGATTCAGATATGGCCTCAGCAGGTATAAAAACCTTTGAAAGACATTTTTGGTATATGACAGAAGAGTTAGCTTCATTTTCACTGTTTTCAAATAAAATTGAGATCTCTGAAAAGCGCCAAATAGCGAAAAAAATTCTGAAGATAAAAAAGTAAACAGTTTTAAAATGGGAGTTCCCACTTTCCCTAAATTAAACTCTTCGACGAAATTAATTTCGCTGATTGGAGTAAACTCTGTTTCTTTTACAAACGCTGGGAATAGATATGGAATGGATGACAAAGGACCCAAGTGAGTGGAACGTAGATTCTGAATATAAAAAAGCATTTGAATATGTTAGAAGTTTCAAAGTAGTAAATGATCTTGCAGAAAGAGCTGTGAAGCTCATTCAAGATTACTCAAATAACATTACCAAGGACGAGCCCCAAAGACAGTACATGCTTCAGGTTGTAAAGCGCCACAGGAAACCAATTCCTGATTTCAAGAAAGGGACACTAAACCATCTTCTGTAAAATCAAAATAAGATCAAAACGGACTGTTTATAACTGCCAAAAGGAAGAAGACCACTCCTGCTAAAACAAAAATAAACCTGATGGCTACAGTTATAAACAATTACACAGGAGTGAGGGGGCATAAACCTCAGTAAAGGCCAATCTTCATCTAATTTCCCTAGAAATAAGAAGAAATACCAAATTTTAAGCTCGTCTTTGTTTTTTTTTTGCACATATACTTATACTATATCAATGCGTTGTATTTTTAAATCAATTCTAATTAACCCTAATTTATTTTTATGAGGTTTATGTAACTTAATCTTAAGTAATAATACCTACAAATCAGACCTAATTGCATAATTCGAAAATCACAAAACCTCAATTTTACATGAGGCTGGTGGCAAGGCTTAATGTTAGGATCGAGCTAAAAATTCCGAAAAGTATTCAGAAGCATGATAGCAATGAGAAAATAACTGGGGAGCAAATATTCAAAATCATGTTTTTTTTGGAGCATCCTACTAGTACCTACCTAGGATACCCATTTATCTACCAACCAATTTCTTTATTGTGTGAAATGGTGAACAGCTGGGTTTTGCTGCGTGCTGCCTGCTGTCACCGGGTCTCGATCCCGGGCCAGATGGATTCATAGTCAGCGACGCTAACCACAACACCACCGAGGCGCATTACAATATACACTAGGAAAGACTGGACACCATCTAAGCGAAGAAAGACTGTAACCCTTCGAGAAGAAGGTTACATTCAAGCAAATGGCCAAACGACTCGGAGATGGGGCAACAAAATCTGGAGTAAGAAAGGTTTGCCAACGCTTTCAAGATCTCGGTACAGTCCAAACTGTCAAAAAAACTGGAAGAAGAAGTAAGACAAGTGAACAGGACAACTGGCGTATTGTTAGATTATCCCTAACTGATCGTCGGAGGACATCAAAGGAAATAATGCATACATTAGAAACAAGTGGTTTCAGCATAAGTGACAGAACTGTAAGGCGTAGGCTTTTAGACAGTGGACTTAAAGCAAGAATACCGAGAAAGAAACCATACCTGAATGCAGTTGAGAGAAGAAAACGTCTTATGTGGGCAAGAGAACAACAAAGGATGGACGTTAGAAGACTGGTACAATGTAATATGGAGTGATGAGACGAAGATTTCAATTTTTGGAAGTGACAGATTGAAATATGTGCGACGCAGACCAAAAGAAGACATGTTGCCTGAATGCATTACAGCAACTATGAAGCATCTTATCAGCGTTATGGTGTGGGAATGTATGTATGGACGGAGTGTTGGACGCATTCAAATTATAAATGGAACTTGGAATGCTAAAAAATACCAAGACGACATTTTAGAAAAGAAGTTACTCCCCTCAATTCAGGATATGTTCCCATACAATTCAGATGGAGCAATTTTTCAGCAAGACAGTGCTCCTTGTCACACGGCAAAATCAAGTATGAAATGGCTTAAAGACCATAAAATCAAAGTGTTACAATGGCCTGGCAATAGTCTAGACCTTAATCCCATCGAAAATTTTGTGGTCAAAACTCAAGAAACTGGTAGCAAAGTCTAAGCCAAGCAACAAAAAGGAGTTGATTGAATCTAAAGTTTTTATATATCTGTACTTCATGAATAAAAATATGATTTTAGCTTGTTTTTTATATACTTGTGTGGTTTAGTTCAACAAAATGTCATAGTAACTGTTTGATTGAAACAAAAGTATTTATCTTAGTATAAAATATATTAAAGAACATTAAAATATGCCTAAAAATTCAATACTAAATAGTTTATGCGCAGCAAAGATCAGAAAAGCGAAATGGTCTGTCTCTATAAAAAGTGTCCAGAATTTTGGCCACTCGTGTATATATATATATATATATATATATATATATATATATATATATATATATATATAATAATATTATATATATATATATATTATATATATATATATATATATATTTAGGGTGGTCCTTAAAAATGAACTTTCGAATTGTCACGCTCCCAACCCGAGAAAAGATCGTACTCCTACTAACGACACTTACAAAGAATTTTTGTGAACCTACTTCTATTATAAGGAGTCCCGCAAAGCCGTTGCACTTACCAACAAAAGAGCCCCAGTCTGTCCTGGTGCGTTGGTGTGTTCGGTTCTGTCGGAAACTGAATTCTTGTTTTTACATGTAGCGGTTAATGAACGTGTTCAAGTTAAAACATTACATATGTTATTTATTTTATCAATGTCATGATTTATAGTTATTTTTATTACAATTAGTTCAATGAACATGCTGTATCCAAGAAATATATAAACATTTAAAAAATTAAAATATATTCTTCCACTTATTAATAGTGATGAACATTTCGTAAACCTAAGTCATCATTTATTAATTTCATAATTATATAAGGTCACCATAGTCTGCATGTATGATATTTACTTAATCGAAAGTACATCACTAACAAGTCACGTGTAAATTCAGTAAGCATTCCATTCTCATGGTAAAGTGAATATTTGTGGATTGTCATGGGAGTTTTGTTTATGTTGTGGATGTATTAATATCAACAATTATGAGTCGGAGATCATTATTTGGTTATTGACTTTTATTGTGTGAGTTATCTAATCGGAATTTTTAATCATTTCAGCGTTAAGTAGTTTTCACAATGTCAAAGATTAAACCTAACACTCGAGCGCCCCCCTTTCTAATGGAGCACTGGCAGGACAAACTTACAGGGGCAAAATTGCCTTCGAATGGTGACGTGTTATCACTATTCCTTCATCTTCACGAAAATGAAAAAAGAACTGTAAAAGATAGTTTGAAAGAGGTACTTCTGGACGTAGAAAAGTTTTGGAATCGAGCGCGAATTCCTATCAAACGCACAGACCACTCAATGGAAAAGTTAAATGAATTAATTATTTGTTAAGTGGCAGAGACTAAAGAAAAGCATGAAGAGGAGGTCAGAAACGCAGATCAAGAAAGAAAAGGAATTCACGAGAGAATCAAAACACCTTTTTGATATCGCTCATGAAAACGCACTTGCCATGATAAAACTTCCTGAACATCGAGCTTTCTTGTTGGCTCAAAGAGAACCTGGTCGCAAAGGATCTATGGCTGGGATTGATATGGTCCTTGTTCGGAAGGAGACAGCGGCTATCAAGCGGAGGCTCAAATATGCGGAATATCAGGCTGCTGTGGCTTCCCGGGACAAAGCAAAAACCTCAACTGCACATTTGGAAAGCTCCCCCAGTGAAAATAGCAGTAGTGTTTCCAGTGATGCCGAGGAATCGGGTACAGAGAAGGAAGAATTCGGTGCAGTAGCAGGTGGTTCTTCACATCCAAAGCACCGACGTGCAACGAACGCTATCATGACTCCTAATCTAGCATCAACCCTTGATCGCATGAATGTTAGTGATCGCTCAGCAGCCTTCGTGTTGGCAGCTACTGCACAGGGACTTGGTCATGACGTATCGGAGCTAGTTATTAACCGTTCTAGTGTGAGGCGGTATAGACAGCAGCATCGCTCTTTAACTGCTCAACACATAATGGAAGAGTTCAACACTGACTGTCCTATCATTGTTCATTGGGATGGAAAAATTCTCCCGGACCTCACTGATCAAGCCAACGTCCATCGTCTCCCTGTCTTAGTCTCCAACAAAGACACGTGTCAGCTTCTTGGTGTTCCAAGACTCTCCAAAAGTGGGGGCTTGAGCAGTCCGTTGTTGGGATGAGTTTTGACACTACCGCTTCAAATACTGGCCATCGCGCAGGAACTTGCGTTCTCCTCGAGCAAAAACTAGAGAAAACCTCCTGCATTTTCCATGCCGTCATCATATTATGGAATTGGTGTTTGGAGCTGTTTTCGGGTCTTATTTTGGAGCACCTTCTGGCTCTCAAGTACCTTTATTCATGCGCTTCAAGAAGTTTTGGCCTCAAATTGGTCAGTCCAGATATAAGACGGCTGCAGATGACATCGACAATGAAGAGAAGAGGTCATTAACTTCTTTTGCTTGCAAGATGCTACAGGAAGGAACAGTTCAAGATGATTACAAAGAATTCCTGGAGCTGGCACTTCTTTTCTTGGGCCATAACTCTTGGAATGGAAAAGAAATTCGCTTTAAAACTCCAGGAGCTATGCATCACGCCCGATGGATGGCTAAGGTTCTCTACTCCATCAAGGTATGGTTGTTTCAGAGTCAATTTCAACTAACTACCAAAGAAGAAAGGGCCCTAAACGAAATTTCTTTCTTTGCTGTCCGAATTTACATGAGAGCATGGTTTCGTGCTGCTGTTTCTGTATCTGCTCCGCATGAAGACCTTATTCTCCTTAAGAAACTTCAAAGATACCCAAATAAGATCATCGCAGAAGCTGCCATTAGAAAATTGAGCTCATATCATATCTCTGGTATCTGTCAGAGGAAATGCTGCCTCTTGCATTATTCGACGAAGACGTTCCTGTAAGCGTTAAGCGTGAGATGGTTCAGGCCATGAGGACCAAAGAAGGAAGTGATGATTGTCCAAAGCGGATCGAGCTTCCACATAATGCTCAGGTCAGCCTTGTTGACTTAACATCGAAAAACTCAGCATTGTAAAAGGTATAAAAGTTGTTAATGATAATGCTGAACGAGCAGTGGCCCTCATTGAACAGTTTAATTGCCGATTAACTCACGACGAGGAGCAACTGCAGTATCTGATGCAGGTTGTCGCTAATCATCGTCGAAAATATCCTGACAGCAGAAAATGCACACTTGAGTCCAATATTCAATAACACTTTTTTTGTAATATGAAAAATATGTTGCTTTGGTTTCTTGTAACATTAAAAATATTTTGTTTTTATTTCTTGTAATAAGAATATATTGTTTTTGCTTATCATGTTTTGGGATGTTATGTTTTTTTGGAAAGAACACTTAGTTTTATGATCCTACTTTACATGGAGATTTATTTAAATTTTGGTAGCATATTTGAGATACCGCGAAGATTATTTATGTTTATTTTCTTAAAGTATTCATCATTTATATTGTTTTATTAGTCATCCTTTATTTTAGTTTCCGTTTGATAAAATTTTAAAAAATTACCCATGAAATACAAAAATGTATTAAGCCTGCGCAACCCCTAAATATTCTCTAAAATAGAAGAAACTCTATGAGATAAGTTCATTCATTGAAGAATACCTAATTATGGGTTGGGAGCCTGGAAAATGTAATATCGGAATTTTTTTATATTTGTAAGAACCACCCGAATATATATATATATATATATATATATATATATATATATATATATATAATGATAATGATAAGCTTTATTGACATGATATAAATCCCATATATGTAAAGGAAGATGGGAAGCAGCTGGGATCCCACCTCACATGAAATGTTGTAGTGAGCTAAACTTAAAGCAAATACATTATATTTGCCATTAATTAATTTTGGCGTTGTTTTTCCTCTTTCGTAATATCTAAGGTCATATGACGGATGGTTCCTACAGTTATACGTGGGATCCGAACCACGGGTTGCTCCTCTGCAGGAGGAGATTGTAGACACCAATCGACCAAGGACGTACTCCGAGGAGGGACATTAGACGGAAGATAGGGAGTGCTGGAAATCCCGTTTCTCCCGTCAAAGTCTTCCTCAGCCGATCTTTTCCGTGTCTCATCTACCCTGTGAGCAGTCCAGCATGCTCTCAAACACATTTCTCTCCATATTCCATACCACACTACTTACACACTACATAATCTTTTCAAAATTAAAAACAAAAATTGCATCAACTCGAATCTTCCGAATTCTACAGCGTCTGGTTACGGCTCACATGCCAATCTCAAACTAAATACATCTGCGCTGTTTACCTTTCACCTAATTGTACTGACTATCCAAAATTTTTTGCTTACCTCACTTCCAAAGTGGAATACATTCTTTCTCGCTCTCCCTTTGCTAAAATCTCCATTTTAGGAGATGTCACTGTTCACCACCACCTTTGGCTTTCCTCCTATTTACTCTCTTCCCTGGTGAACTAGCATCATAGAGGTGATTCTCTCGGGCATGGAGGCGTACATTTCATATTTTGTTCCTACTACTAATGCAAAAAAACCTTCGTTTAACTTTGCTTGTTCTCATGCTATCCGCAACAGAGAGGAGGCTTTCAGAAGGTACCATCTCTCTCCCACTCCTGACTCCCACTCAGCTTACATTTCTGCACGGAATTGTCAAAAATCTGTTCTTCGACTAGCCAAAAATGTATTCATCTGATAAAAATGTGAAAATCTATCCAATTCTAATTGTCCTCTCTCTTTCTAACATCTAGCTAAGAACCTCTTCAACAACTTTACTTCCTCTTCTTTCCCTCCTCTTTTCCATTCCGACGGCACAGTTGCTGTCTCTTCTCCTGACAAAGCTGAACTCTTCGCTCAACCTTTCGCTTACAATTCAACCCTAGACGATTCTGGTGTTGTTCCTTCATCTCCACCCTCCTCTGACTTTATTATGTCTGAAATTAGAATCTCTTCTAAAGATGTTTTTTCTGCTGTATCTGGACTCAACTCTAGGAAGGCGTATAGTCCTGATGGTGTTTCCTGTTTCTCATAAGAGCTGTGCAAACCCTTTCGTCTTTGTCTCTCATCTGGAACTTTTCCTTCCTGCTGAAAGTTTGCTTCCATTCAGCCTCTCCCAAACAAGGTTGACGCTCTCAACTCTCCAACTATCGTCCAATTGCTTTGATTTCTTGCCTTTCCAAAGTTTTTCAATCTATCCTTAATAGGAAGATTCTTAAACACTTTTCTTCTCACAATCTTCTTTCAGATCGTCAGTATGGATTCCGCAAGGGACCCTCCACTGGCGATCTTGCACATCTCTGACTCTTGGTCATCCTCCTTTCGTGATTTCGGTGAAACTTTTGCTATTGCGTTTGACATATCAAAAGCTTTTGATAGAGTCTGGCACAAATCCTTAATTTCGAAACTGCCCTCCTTCGGCTTCTATCCTTCTATCTCTGCCTTCATCTCTAATTTTCTTTCTGGCCAAATCTATAGCTGCGGTTGGAGATGGCCACTGTTCTTCTCCTAAAGCTATTAACAGTGGTATTCCTCAGGGTTCTGTCCTGTCACTCATTCTTTTCCTTTTATTTATTAATGATCTTTTAATTCACACTTCCTGTCCTATTCACTACTATGCCGATCATTCCACTCTTCACTTCTTCACTCGCTTCACAAAGCGTCCCTCACAGTAGCCGCTTCATGATTCGCGTAGGACGGCTATAGAACACTTGACCTCTGATCTTTCTGCTCTATATGATTGGGACAGAGAAAACCTTGTGGCTTCCAATGCCTCAGAAACTCAGTTCCTCCATCTGTCTACCCGTCACAATCTTCCACACGACTATCCTCTTACATTCAACAACACTCAACTCAATCCTTCCTCTTCTCTTAACATTCTTGGCGTTTCCTTTTCTCGTGATCTTTCCTAGAAAGATCACATATTCTCTTTTTCTAAAATAGCTTCTAAGAGGTTAGGTGTGCTGTACCGCCTCCGCAGTTTCTTCACCCCCACTCAGTTCCTGTCTCTGTACAGGGGTCTTGTTCGCCCCTGTATGAAGTATGCTTCTCGTGTGTGGGGTGGTTCAACCCACACAGCTGTACTTGACCGGGTGGAATCAAAAGCTTTTCGCCTCATCAATTCCCCGCCTCTTACTGATTGTTTTCAATCTCCCTCTCTTCGCCGCAATTTCGCTTCATTTTCTCTTTACTATCGCTATCATAACGGACATTGCTCCTCTGAACTCTAACTGCATGCCCCCTCTTTTAAGGAGAGCACGCAGTACCAGACTTTCTACACATTCTCATTCCTATTCTGTCCATCTATCTAATGCAAGGGTTAATCGGTATTTTCAGTCTTTCATCTACTCAACTGGTTAACTCTGGAACAATCTTCCTCAATCCATGTTTCCTCCTGTCTATGACCTCCCATCTTTCAAACGCAGTGTCTAAGCATCTCGAAAACCCCGGACCTTGATTTTGGCTCTCTACTTCTTCTATGGGAGAGGCGCTTTTGCAGGCATTTGCACTTGGGCGGGCCCCTCTTTCCTGCATAAAAAAAACTTGTTCAATAAAACAGATTATTATGTGCGAACCACTATTTAACTTCAAATAATCATAGCTCCGTAACGTTGAGAATCAGACCCATGTTCATAGAATATTTTTGACTGGGAATGACCTAGAAAATAATCTCCTGAAATATTGACAAAGTCCTGGGACACCCTGTACATATATATATATATATATATATATATATATATATATATATATATATATATATACATATATATATATATATATATACTGTAAACAAAGTGCAATATCCCCGTATTATCCCCTTGATATTTGGATATAAAATATAATGTTTGAATCGTTGCGATGCCTGTAGAAAATAGATGAAGTTATGTGGTTATAGAAAATGGCCATGTACGGTATTTTTAAGTAATCTATTCTCACACAACAAATGGAATTCTATGTAAACGAAGTTTCCCACTTTTCACTTATTATTTTATATATTTATGCTTCAAACACAAAAAATCTTGGAAATATTTTTCAAAAATAATGTGAACTGTTAATTTCAACGTTCAGAGTTTGAGGTTATGTCACTTGGGGTTGTTTAATCCCTTTCGAAATATTTAAGATCGTATGACATCTTTACATGGAAAATCAAAATTTATTTTTCCAACAAAATTTAAAAATATGTATAATTAGACATGCTAATTTTTTTTAAATGAAAAACTCGTGTAATGTTACATTTTTATAGCTGAAATTATTTTCTGTTATTATTTTCTTCACCATTGCTCGTGTACGTATTTCAATGAGATACCTGTGCCTGCTTTGCATTTGTTAATAAGTCCTGTATTCGGTTGAAAAGACTGACCACAAATTAATCCACTGAATTTCGTTGCTTTGTTTCAATTGTAACCATTGATGAGGAGCTCAATTCGCATAAGTATGAGGTTGCAAATGGAATGAAAACTTTCAATGCTTCCAGACACCAGTTCTGGACACTACTCACTTTCCGGTGATATCCAAAATATACGTAAATCTTCTGTCACCAGGAGTGACAACTGTAGGGTTTTGTCAAAAGAAAGTTCAATCAATTTATCACATTATATATAAAATATATATATAATATATATATATATATATATATATATATGTTAACCTCTCCGTCTATGGCCTGGGTTGGTTCGAAGTCGACCGGGGTTCTAGTTAGGTGGCAGCAACGGATGTTATTATTCGCAGTAGTTTTCTTTTATATTACTTTCCGAGTTCTTCTATAGTGGCTCGGAAGACTCTGGTAGACTTACTAAAATTCTCTGAAGATTCCCGGATTCTTCTTATAGCGTATCGGGGAATATGACTGACTAAGTTTCTGAAGAGAACAAGGCTCGAAGGAGAAGATAAAGACTGTTTCTTAATGGATTTTATTGCAAAAAGGTACAGGTAGTGCTCAGCCTTTGAAACTATTTCTTTATGACATATGGACGATTTTAGTTGGGTTTATATACCCCAAAACTGCTAACATCATTATTATTAAATGTTGAAAAGGCTGCATTATTTTGCACAATATTGGAAAATAAAGTAAATCTTTTAGTTGTGGTAAGGTTTAAACGAATAAACAAGATATTTGAAGATGAAGCCATATTTTTATCTTAAACCACGTATTTTCAGATCTGATGCTATCATGATCTGTCAAGTTAACTAAAAGTGGAAATTGAACTATGCATCTTTACACTAAAATATGCAAATTAAAGTAAGAATTAAAGGTTTAAGATTTACAATTGAATGCTTAGGCAAGACGTGGCTTCATCTTTTATACGAAGAGAGAATGTATACAAAATATGAACATTGCAAAGCTAAAGCATGATTCATTATTAAGCGAAATCTAAAAAAAATGATTAAGAGATTTTAAAAAGACAAGTCACCAATTATTTATTTGGCAAAGTAGAAAGCAAATCAAAAATTTTATCCAAACTCGCGTTGGGCGATTTTGGTCCTTATGGAAAAATGAATACACACACGTACATACATTTGATTATAGGCATTATATAAAGTTAAATATACACGAATATACAGGATTATATAAATACATGAACCATATAACACATGAATTTTTAAAATGGATACAAGAACTATATAAATGAATAAAAGAATTACATGAAGAATAAGATAGTATACGAATATGAGAATTATTTATGGTTCATATTTACACACACACACACACACATATATATATATATATATATATATATATACACACACACACACACACACACACACACACACACACACACATATATATATATATACACACACACACACATATATATATATATATATATATATATATATGTGTGTGTGTGTGTATATATATATGTATATATATATATATATATATATATATATACATATATATATATATATATATATGGACCGTGACTTATTTTTGGTTGGCAAGGTACTGGTACTGATGGATACCGTAATGAAATTGACTGGATTCTTTGGATCTGATATATTTGCATGTCGGTTATAAATAGATATAGAGTGTAACATATTTGTGGAGAGTAGTCTATTATGACTTGAATCTGTGGATCCAGAGATTCTATCTTTAGTTTTAAATTGATAATTAATTAGTTTTAAATTGATAATTATTTAGTTTGGTTGTTGCCAATGTACAGGCAGTTTTTACATAGTGGAGACACCTCGCTGGGCCGAAGTGGCCCTTAGTGTGCCCAATATAAAAATTTCTTATGTTCTTTGTGGTTCGGAACCCACGTAAAATTGTAGGTCCCCTCCGCCACCACGGAGGACATGCACAATACACAATTACGAACACAGTTAGGTAGACCAGCCATGAGTGGATCCTAGGGTCTTTGTTGGTCTGAAACATTATAACATTATGACATATATATATGTATATACATATACACGGTATATATATAATATTATATATATATATATATATATATATATATATATATACACACACATATATCTATATATATATATATATATATACATATATATACATATATACACACACACATATATACATATGTGATCAGTCTTTCATTGGGAACAGAGGTGTTTTATCGAGTGTCCAGTGTTACCAATTAAATAAGTGGTTTTCGTTGAGGTGTCTTTAAAAAAAAATAGTTTGGTGCATTCTTATCTAAATTACTTCGTGTTACTATTCATTCATTAACGAATATATTTCATTTATTGACTATACTCAGTACTATATTATTTGAATAAACCAATGCTAGTGCACGTCGCTTGCCTTGTTTGTTTTTCAAATGTATCAGAAAACGAGGAGTCATAAGGTTCATTTTCCGTTCCTTCGGGAGATCAGATAGAGTGTGGTCACACACCGTGGGAAAAAAGGATGAAAGTCGGTCGAATTGCGGACAGATAAGTATTATTAATACTCTTTCTATTAGAGATCTTTCGTCGGTAGCTTAATTATATATTCATTTAGTATAAATTTGTGTTACAAGAACCTGTTTCTGCGTTTCAAGAACATTTTTTCGGGTTTGAATAGGTGACAGCACAACAAGCACGCGGTAGACCTACGTTGTAATTTATTAATTTCCAAACGCTCGTTTTTTTTTTGTTTTTTTTTAACTAATTAAAAGATTGGCACCCCCCGTCAAGTACTTGCAGTCACTGTGAAGGGAAATTTGCCGCTTACGCGTTTACAATGGCTAATAATAATGAACAGTTAGTTTGCAGGTGGTGCTGAAGCATGGAAATCCTGAGGAACGAGTTAGAACGTGAGAAAGAGGCCAGAATGAGGCTTGAAGAAAGCGTGATGCTCCTGACAGCAAAATTAGAATCCCTTGATACTCCAGTTACGACCCCTACTGCCTCAGTTTCTACTAATAATATAAATAGTACTATTAGCCCTCTCTCTTCCCCTAGTTCCTAACCCTTCGTTCGAGTGCGTAATGGAGCCCCATTGAGAAAACCTAAGAATTGTCTACCAGTAATAACAAACAATAAGTTTTCTGTTTTAGGTTTCGAAGATGCTGATGAAACGGAAATACGACTCGTTGGCGATTCCATTGTTCGAGGGCAGCTCGAGGAATTCTATGGGAGAAACCCTCGTCGTAGGCGCCGTTACTGCTACCCTGGTGCAAGGGTGGGTGGAGGATATAACTAATAGTGTTGACCATTTTACAGAGGGTACCGCCGAGGACACAACGTATGTTATTCATGTCTGTACTACTAACGTACAGGCTAAGTACAGGGACTTACTAGAGTGATTAAAGGAAAAAACTAATAAGATTGTTTTAACAGGTATACTTCCTCGAATTATCCAACGTAACGATTTCTACAGCAAGGCGACCTATATTAACAATAACCTAAAGTCTCTTTGCCTAGAGAAAGGAGTGCATTTTGCGAATTTTTGGAACAGTTTCTACGGCAGGAGGGACTTGTTCCTCGAAGATGGACTTCATCTTAATGACGTTGGAGCTGCGCGTTTAGGAAGACTATTTCATAATGCTGTCTCTTCTTTTCAGGCTACCGTAACTCTAACGGTCACAGCGTAAATTCCACAAATTTCCCCTGCGCTCGCGAAGGTGTCGCAATTACAATCAATTTTAAGGTTCTATCCTTAAATGCTCGTAGCCTACGAAATAAAATAAACGAATTTTTTTCTTTAATTGCTTGTAAAGACTATGATTTAATTGCGATAAATGAATCGTGGCTTAGCACTGAAACACGTGACTTTTTAGGGGAGTATCGAATGAGAGGTTAAAAACAGAATAGGTAGGCGAGGTGGCGGTTTTATGTTGTATATCAAAGACAATATTGCGGATGTTATAGAAGTAAAGCACACAATTCCAGAACCGATAGATTCGACTATAGCAGAACTTAAATTGAACGATTTCAAACTTGTTGTTGCGGTTATATATATGCCCCCTAATCAAACAGCTGATACGGACGAAGCGTTATATCTTGAACTAAAGAGAATAATCAGTAGTGAGCAGGCTTTAGTCATGGGTGACTTTAAATGCGGCAACGTGAATTACGATACAATGTAGGGAGATGCGAAAGGTAATCGTTTAGTTAATTTTCTCGAGGATAGCTTTCTTATTCAAAAGTTTGGGGAACCTACGAGGTTGGACAGTATTTTAGATTTAGTATTAACTACGGATGATAGGCTAATTACTGATCTTCAAGTAATACATAGAACCGTTAAGCAATAGCGATCACAATATGGTAGAGTTTGTCTTCTCAGTAAGTCACTCGAAACCAGCTAACTCGACTAAAATTCCTAACTTCCAGCACGCAGACTTTAGTAAATTTCGAAATAAATTGTCACACGTCAATTGGGAAAACGGAATGGGGAACTCCAACGCAAAACTAATGTGGGAATCGTTTCGAAACAGTATTTAGGACTATAAATGAGGAATGTGTATCGTACAAAATTAAGCGTGCGAAAGTAAATAACAAGCCCTTGTGGTTTACGTAAAGAGTAGGAGACATTATAAAGAGTAGAGATAGGGCTTATAGGCAACATAAGTGCGATAAAGACAATTTGTGGTTACGAAACAACTACATATCTCTAAAGCAAGAAGCTAAAAGTGTAATAAAAAAGTCCAAGCACGAATTTGAAATCTCCATAGCTCATGACGGTAAAGAAAACCCCAAGCGATTCTTTCAATACGTCAACAATAGAAATCCAGAAAAAAGTGTCTTGGAGTCTTGAAAATTGTTAACGGAGATCTAGTTTCTGAAAAAAGGAAATGGCTACCTTGCTAAACGAATTTTTTACGTCAGTTTTTAATATAGAAGATGTAACGAATATCTCTACGGTCATAGACATAATACCTTTTGATAATGGTAATATTTTGGATAATATTGTGGTTAGTAAAGGGGAGGTAATGCGCTATATTGATAAAATGAAAACGCGCAAATTACCGGGGCTGGATTCCAAATATCCCCTAAACTAAAAGAATTAAAAGATAGCATTGTTGTGCCGCTAACAAAGATTTTTAATGCGTCTATTTCTGAGGTGTACGTACCAGATAATTTCAAGTTAGCAAACGTAACACCTATCTTTAAGAAAGGCGATAAAGGTGCTGCGGGAAATTATAGGCCAATCATTTTAACGTCTGATGTAGGTAAGCTACTGGAATCAATAATTAGGGATCGTATAGTCGAACACTTGGAATTGCATAAACTAGTTAGAAATACGCAGCACGGTTTTAGGCGAAACAAATCTTGCTTAACTAATCTTTGATTTTTTTCAAAGCGTGGTTGACGTTTACGACAGTCATCGGGCGGTTGATGTAGTGCATTTAGATTTTCAAAAAGCGTTTGACACCGTGCCGCACAAAAGACTCATTGAAAAAACTCATCGAATTTGGGGTGTAGTAATAAATTGGATAGAAGAGTGGTTGCGAGGTAGGAAACAGAGGGTGGTCGTTGATGGAGCGGAGTCGTGTTGGGCTAATGTAGCGAGTGGCGTTCCTCAGGGTTCTGTATTGGGCCCCTTGCTTTTTCTTTTATATATTAACGATTTAGATGTCGGCCTAGTCAGTACAGTATCAAAGTTTGCGGATGACACGAAGCTGGGTGGTAGGGTGATTAATAACGAAGATAGAGGTAAAATCCAGAATGATCTGAATAAAATCGTTGATTGGTCAGTCACATGGCAAATGAGATTTAACGTCGATAAGTGCAAAATTTTACATATAGGTTCGCGTAACGGTAATTTTGCGTATAGTATGTCAGGGAAAGAGTTGATAAGCGTAGAGCAGGAAAAAGATTAAGGAGTTATAGTCACTGGTGATTTGAAAGTAGCGAAACAAAGTACAGCAGCGGTCAATAAGGCGAACAAAGTGTTAGGTTTTATAGCTCGAAATTTTGAGTACAAATCGCGCGATATTGTAGTTCCTCTTTATAAATCATTAGTTAGACCCCATTTGGAGTACGCTGTCCAATTTTGGAATCCGCATATGCGCAAAGATATAGACAAAATCGAAACAGTTCAAAGACGAGCAACTAAGATGATTCCGTCGCTTAGGTCGAAGTCGTACGAGGATAGGATTAAGAAGTTAAAATTGACTAAACTCGAGACTAGTTGGCTAAAGGGTGATCTAATCCATGTTTTCAAAATTATGAATGGGTTCGATAACGTAGAAAGAGATAGCTTTTTCGAAATATATCAATATAATAGGACTAGAAATAACTGTTGTAAGTTGACAAGTAGAAGGTTCGAGACAGCAGTTGCCAAAAACTTTTTTACGCATAGAATAGAAAATAGCTGGAATAGTTTGCCGGTAGAAGTAATTAGTAGCACGTCTATAAACATGTTTAAAAATCGATTAGACGCATATGGTGATAGATTGGGTATAGTTTATGGTAGTAAAATTAAGGTGTTAGATCCCACAGCTCAACACAAGTGTTGTGGGATATAGGGAGGCAGCATCTTCGGTTAGGGGGATACACTCTGTCCTTACACACCCCATTTAAAGAGATTCCTCTTCCGAGCGGTGCCCCCCATAGTACTGTGAGGTATTGAAAAACTCATGATCTTCACTTGCCCCACAAACACCTTGAAATGGGAGACCCAAAATGGGTGCACACACATTTCTACATTACTGTATAGTCTTTACAGCCACACCTACACTTTTCCTCCTCAGTATATATATTGTAATGTATATGGTTGTAAATTTTGACTTGGTCCGCAATCGATATGGACCGTGACTTATTTTTGATTGGCATGGTACCTGTATTAATGGATACCGTAATGAAATTGACTGGATTATTTGGATCTGATATATTTGCATGTCGGTTATAAATACAAATAGAGTGTAACATATTTGTGGATAGTAGTCTATTATGACTTGATCCTCTGGATCCAGAGATTCTATGTTTTGTTTTAAATCGATAATTAATTATTTTTAATTTGATAAATATTTAGTTTTGTAAAAATTGGTCGTTGCCAATGTACAGGCAGTTTTCACATAAATTTCTTATGTTCTGGTGGTTCGGAACCCACGTAAAATTGTAGGTCCCCTCCGCCACCACGGAGGACATACACAATACACAATTACGAAAACAGTTAGGTAGACCAGCCATGAGTGGATCCGAGAGTCTTTGTTGGTTTGAAACATTATAACATTATAACATATATATAAATATATATAAATATAAATATATATATATATATATATATATATATATATATATATATATATATATAAATAATATAAATATATATATAATATATATATATATATATATATATATAATATATATAATATATATATATATACAGGGCTATTCAAAATGATCCATCCGATTTCAAGTGAGAATACTTCCGTACCTATCAACTGTGCATCAACTGGGCGTACACCACATGAAAGAGGAGATCTCCTAGTTTTACAAGATCACCGAGAGAGGGCTCTAAAGTCACGCCGTAGCCTAGCCTAGCAACAAACAGTCAGTGTGAAAATGGCGTCCGCACAGCAGAAGGCGTTTTGTGTGTTGCAGTTTTCGAGCTGTAAATCGGTAGTCACAGTGCAGCGTGAGTTTCGTCGACGTTACAGAACAGATCCACCGGGTGCTCAGAGCATCCGTCGGTGGTATCGGCAGTTCGAGGAAACAGGATGTTTGTGTAAAGGCAAGTCCACAGGACGACCGCGCGTGTCTGAGGATAATGTGCAAAGAATCAGAGAGAGTTTCCAACGTAGCCCGAGG
The DNA here is from genome assembly GCA_023014485.1 of Bathynomus jamesi. Taxonomy (NCBI): domain Eukaryota; kingdom Metazoa; phylum Arthropoda; class Malacostraca; order Isopoda; family Cirolanidae; genus Bathynomus; species Bathynomus jamesi. The sequence goes on from JAJOZX010009007.1 coordinate 128,797, forward strand.
AAATCAACAAACCGCGCCAGTCGAGAATTGGGACTTCCTCAGACGACTGTTTGGCGTGTTTTGAGACGGCGCTTGCATATGAAGCCATACAGGTTGCAACTGTTGCAGGCTCTACGGCCGGGGGACAAGTTAAAACGACAGAACTTTTGCGATCTTATGCAGGAGGCTATGGAGGATGACGAATTTGCTCCCCGCCTGGTGTTCAGTGACGAAGCAACTTTTCATTTAAGTGGCAAGGTGAACCGTCACAACCTTCGCATATGGGGCACGCAACAACCACATGCAAAAATCGAGCACGAGCGCGACTCACCTAAAGTTAACACCTTCTGTGCCATTTCCCGGGCAAAGGTTTACGGCCCCTTCTTTTTCATGGAAAACACAGTGACTGGTCACTCCTATCTGGATATGCTGCAGAACTGGTTATTTCCCCAATTGAACGAAGATTCCCGCGACTACATTTTCCAGCAAGATGGGCGCCGCCTCATTGGCATTTGGACGTTCGCCGTTTTCTCAACGAAGTGCTCACTCGCCGTTGGATTGGTCGCAGTGGGCCCCATGACTTGGTACTCCACAGCTGGCCCCCTAGGTCGCCGGATCTTACACCGTGCGACTTCTTCCTTTGGGGGTACGTTAAGGATACTGTGTACGTGCCACCGTTGCCCACATCTTTGGATGAGCTCCGAACTCGCATTGTTACTGCCGTAGAGTCAGTGACAACGGACATGCTGGAGCGAGTATGGGAGGAATTCGACTATCGTGTCGACGTTGCTCGTGTAACTAGGGGAAGTCACATAGAGCATTTATGAGGTGAGAGACAAAATTTGGGAAGCTTCAGATGTCAGCTTAACTTTTCCAGACCCTCATTGTGCTTTTCATCACTTTTCACTTTCATTCTAACTTTTTCCCTGTCGATTTTCGGTTTATCAACTATTATCTGTTTCATATCAAGGCCAGGCTTAAGCAGGTCCCTAGCTTGTAAGTCCAGGAGGAAAGCCTTAGCAAGACTTGCCCCAAGATTGGAAGAAACATCACCCCTGATCAGTTCCATGGCATATCTGGGGTTTTTCAAAAAGCTGTAACCTGTAATATTTATATATACCGAGTGAACCAAAAGTAGGTGGACAGTAAATGATAACGATTATTTTGAGTAGGTGGAGAGTAAATGATAACGTTTATTTTGAGAATACATATACAATTATATATTTTTTTTTTATGCTATAATACAAAATAATAAAAAAAAATTAACTTATGCCAATACAATACAAAAGCACTGAAAATTTTATCAACGCAGGTGCTCAAATTGCTGTCCATCACAATTTACACAGCTTTGAAGTCTACCTTTCACACTTCGACAAACATTTTTGCACAAGTTTCTTTGTGCATTAATTTCTTGAAATGCATCTCTGATGTAATTTTTCAAATCACCAACACTTCGTGGTTTTCGACTATAAACTTTGTCCTTGAGTACTCCCCAAAATAAAAAATCCATTGGGGTAAAGTCAGGTGAACGTGCAGGCCATTCAATTGGACCTCTTCGGCCGATCCATTTCTCGGGAAATGTTTCATCAAGATACTCACGGACTGCTCTTGAATAATGTGGAAGGGCCCCATCTTGTTGGAAATAGAGGTCATGTGAATTAGGCTGTTGTTGTAAGTGTGGAACAACTTCATTCATTAGAATTTCGAGATACTTATCACCTGTGACTGTTCCATCAACAAAAATTGGTCCTAAAACACCAGAACTTGAAATACCACCCGAAACAGTGACACCAGGCTGGTTTAGTTGCTGCTCTAATGTTAAATGCATGTTCTCACTATACCAGTAAACACAATTATGTCGGTTAACATGACCTGATAATTTGAAAGAAGCCTCATCGGTCCACACAATGTTATCTAAAATTATTGGATTTCCTTCAATTTCGTTCAGCATGATCTCACTAAATTGCAGCCGCCTGTCTGGGTCATCCTCCAATAAGCCATGAATTAGCCGTGGACGATAAGCTTTCAACCCAATAGATTTCAGAATTCGTATAATAGAGGTTTGTGAAATGTCCAGTTCTGCTGAGGCTCTTCTGGTGAACTTTTTGGGACTGTGAACAAATGCTTCGGCAACAAGTTGCTTATTGTCCTCTGTGCAAACTGTTTTGGGTCGTCCAGTTCTTGGGGCATTAAGAATTGAGCCAGTGGCATCAAATTTGTCACGAATGCGGTAAATGGTTTGTCTCTTTGGGGCTTGAGTACCAAATGTTTCAACCCATTTTGTTCTAACAGTTTCAGTATTTTGAGATTTCCAATACTCTTTTAACACCCATTTTCTGGCATCAGTATTTAGATTATTTGCCATTATGGGTTCTCTGAACTATCTGAAAAGAAAAAAGATTAAATTTAAATAAATTTAGTTATAATATTTAATATAATAACACAAACACCATAGTTATAATGAACACCATAGTTATAATATAATATAACACAAACCCTATTCAACCTACTGTCCACCTACTTTTGGTTCACCCTATATATATATATATATATATAATATATATATATATATATATATATATATATATATATATATATATATATTTATATATATGTCCACATACATATATATGTGTGTGTGTGTTATATATATATATATATATATATATATATATATATATATGTGTGTGTGTGTGTGTGTGTGTGTATATATGTGTATATGTGTAAGGGGTTCCAAAAAACCTTAGCCCCCCCCATTTGCAGCTTACATGTTTACTTATATCGAAATAGTTTTTAGTGATTATAAAAATATATAAAATTCTTTATTTATTGCAGGTATTAAAATTACTCTAGCTGATAAAGTGATAATATAATGGCTTCTCAATTAATTGGTGATTCGGAGAGGCAACGTGTGATAGATCGCATACGAGCAATAACATTTCGGGAAGCTCGTGATGCTGGAGCCACCTTTATAACACGTTCATGGGTTGCCAAAAAGTTGCGAAGAAGTGAGGACTTCGTCAAAAGAAATTGGAATAAAACTTTGGATGAATGTGAAATGGATACAACCAAATCTGGGCGCCCAAATTTGCCACTCTCTCAGGAAACAAAGGACATCATTGAAAGCGGTACGCGTAAGCGGAAAAACAGCTGTGCTAAACTTTCTAGAGAGATCGAAGTGTTGAGAGGAAAGATCGTTAGTGGTGAGATCATTCGACTGTACGGTCATAGGCAAGGTTTAAAGCCTTGGCATGAACTTCCAAAGCCAAGAAAAACTCAACTTAACATCGATGACAGAATGTGGTTTGCCCATTATCTTGAAGATTGGGATGTGGATGATTTCATGCATTTAGCTGTCTCCGATGAATTTTTTGTTTACGTAACACGTCGGCCTAACTACCAAAATGATCGAGTGTGGGCCACAACACCAGATGAAATCGATGACAATGAACATTATCGCGAATTATTAAAAAGTCCAAACTGTGTTGGTGTGTTTGTTTTGTTCACTGCAAAGAAGCTCATGTGGGTGCTGAAGCCAAATGGTCAGAGTTGGGATGGACAGTATTTTCGTGATATTATTCTATCCCAGCATGTCATTCCTTTTCTAAGAAACCCAAACAATGTTATGGATGTCGATCAGTTCACACTTCTGCGCGATAAGGCCCCCTGCTTTAAGGCATTAGCCACTCAACAGTTGTTGCGGAACCATGCGATCGATTTCTTTGGAAATGAAGAATGGCCAGGAAATTCTCCTGACCTGAACATCTGTGAACACATTGGATCAGTTATAAAGGACAAGGTTGAATGTCTCTTGTTTCAAGAACCTGCAGCAAATCGATTTTCGAAGGATACAATGACGCAACACATTGAAACTCTTTTATCAAATTTGCGTAACGATCAAGATCTATTCACGTCACTTTTAGCAAGCTACCCAAAGCGAATTCAGGCTGTCTTGGAAGCCAATGGCGGGAACACCAAGTTTTAATTGTTTCTCATTAAATGCAGGATTAAATTCTCTTTTGTAAGGTATGTTTAGTTTTACTGTACCTCTAATGGTTTAGGCCATGGGCAGGGGGCTAAGGTTTATATATATATATGTATATATATATATATATATATATCATTGAGGCATCAGTTGTAATTTTTTCCAATTTATATTTATTTTTATTTCTTTATTATTTTGTGATCTTTGTGTCATTCAGAAAATAACTAAAAACATTTGGTAATTTTTTCCCTTATGTATACATATATATTCCTTATATATGGCTTATATATGTATGTCGTATTTATATCTTATATATGTCGTATATATTCTTATAGTTCTTTGTATATCATTTAGGCATCATTTTGTTTTCCAGTTCATATTTATTTGTACTTTTTTATTCTTTTGTGACCTATGTATGATTCAGACAATAACTATAAAAACGTTTGGTAATTTTTTCCGTTATAAATTTGTGTTTCTCTTACAATTTATGTTTCAATTTATTTTATAGGTTTATTTCTTTATTTTATTTCTTTGTGACATATATATCATTTTGGCATCATCTATTAAATTGATTGTAAACCTTCCAATTGAACTTGAATTTGTATCCTCCGCTTACAGTTTTTGTTTTTATCGGCAGGTTTGTCTTTATGTATTTCGGTTGTGACCTATATATCATTTAGGCATCAGTTTCTAATTTTTTTTTTTATCTATTCTCGCTTCCAATTTATATTTATTTTCATTTCTTTATTCTTTTGTGACCTATGTATCATTCAGACAATAACTATAAAAAATATTGGTTTTAAACAAGCCATTTGAATTTATGTTGAATTTCGGGCAAAGTGCTAAAATTGTCAGTTTTCCTTACAAATGTATTTGCTCCTCCCACAATTTTATTTCTATACTTACTGTATATATATATATATATATATATATATATATATATTATATATATACACACTGTATTTTTGTAACCTATATATTGTCTTGAACTCTCCTTTTACTTCAGTGTTCCTGAGGGTGTCATTAGACGAAAGCGCTTGAGCACCACTTTGTGTTTCTTTTCCCTTCGTGGTTTTATTCATCATAAATATTTTGCACGTGTCACCTTCGTGAAATAATTTTCATATATATATATATATATATATATATTATATATATATATATATATAACCCTTGTAAACAGACTTGTTTTATCGAGGGTCCAGTGTTATCAATTGAATAAGTGTTTTCCTTAAGGTGTCTTTAAAAAAAAAATAGTGTTTGGTGCATTCTTAACTAAATTACTTCGTGTTACTTATCATTCATTAACGAATATATTTCATCTATTGACTTTATTCAGTACTATATTATTTGATCAAACTAAAGATAGTACACGTGGCTTGCCTTGTTTATTTTTCAAATCTATCAGAAAACGAGGAGTCATAAGGTTCATTTTCCCTTCCTTAGGGAGGTGAGGTAGAGTGTGGTCACACACCCTGGGAAAACAGGAAAAAAGTCGGTCGAATCGCGGACAGATAAGTACTACTAATACTCTTTCTTTTACAGATGTTTTCGTCGGTAGCTTAATTATATATTCATTTAGTATAAATTTGTGTTAAAGAATCTGTTTCAGCGTTTCAGAAACATTTTTGCTGGTTTGCTCAGGTGACGGCGCAATAAACACGCGGTAGACCTACGTTGTAATTTATTAATTTCCAAACGCTCGTTTTTTTTAGTTTTTTGTTTTTTAACTAATTAAGAGCATGGCACCCCCGTCAAGTACTTGCAGTCGCTGTGAAGGGAAATTTGCCGGTTAGGCATTTACAATGGCTAATAATAATGAACAGTTAGTTTGCAAGTGGTGCTCAAGCATGGAAGTGCTGAGGAACGAGTTAGAACGTGAGAGGGAGGCCAGAGTTAGGCTTGAAGAAAGCGTGATGCTCCTGACGGCAAAATTAGTATCCCTTGATACTCCAGTTACGACCCCTCCTGCCTCAGTTTCTACTAATAATATAAATAGTACTAATAACCCTCTCTCTTCCCCTACTTCCCAACCCTTCGTTCGAGTGCGTAATGGTTGACGTAGTGTATTTAGATTTTCAAAAAGCGTTTGACACCCTCCCGCACAAAAGACTCATTGAGAGAACTAATGCTCATGAAATCAGGGGTGTAGTAATAAATTTGATAGAAGAGTGGTTACGAGGTAGGAAACGAGGTAGGAAACAGAGGGTGGTCGTTGATGGAGCGGAGTCGTGTTGGGCTAATGTAGCGAGTGGCGTTCCTCAGGGTTCTGTATTGGGCCCCTTGCTTTTTCTTATATATATTAACGATTTAGATGTCGGCCTCGTCAGTACAGTTTCAAAGTTTGCGGATGAAACGAAGCTGGGTGGTAGGGCGATTAATGACGAAGATAGAGGTAAAATCCAGCATGATCTGAATAAAATCGTTGATTGGTCAGTCACATGGCAAATGAGATTTAACGTCGACAAGTGCAAAATTTTGAATATTGGTTCGCGTAACGGTAATTTTGCGTATGTCAGGGAAAGAGTTGATAAGCGTAGAGCAGGAAAAACAACTTAGGAGTTATAGTCACTGGTGATTTAAAAATACCGAAACAAAGTACAGCAGCGGTCAATAAAGCGAACAAAGTGTTAGGTTTTATAGCTCGGAATTTTGAGTACAAATCGCGCGATATTATAGTTACTCTTTATAAATCATTAGTTAGACACCATCTGGAGTACGTGATCTAATTTTGGAATCCGCATATGCGCAAAGATATAGACAAAATCGAAAGAGTTCAAAGACGAGCAACTAAGATGATTCCGTCGCTTAGGTCAAAGTCGTACGAGGATAGGCTTAAGGAGTTAAAATTGACTACACTCGAGCCTAGGAGGCTGAGGGATGATTTAATCCAGGTTTTCAAAATTATGAATGGCTTCGATAACGTAGACAGAAATAGCTTTTTCGAAATATCTCAATATAATAGGACTAGAAATAACGGGTGTAAGTTGACAAGTAGAAGGTTCGAGAGAGCAGTTCTCAAAAAAATTTTTACGCATAGAATAGTAAATAGCTGGAATAGTTTACCGGTACAAGTAATTAGTAGCACGTCTATAAACACGTTTAAAAATCGATTAGACGCATATTGTATGTTGATAGATTGGTATAGTTTAAGGTAGTAAAATTAAGGGTTGGATAAGATAGATTTTGATTCTCTATTCATTAAAGATCACAATAACCAGACTAGAGGTCATAGTATGAAATTATTTAAGCCAAGATATAGAACAAATTTAAGAAAACATAGTTTTACAAGCTGCTGTGGGAGGCAGCATCTTGGGTTAGGGGATACTCCCAGTCCTTACACACCCCATTTAAAGAGATTCCTCTGCCGAGCGGTACCCCCCCATAGTACTGTGAGGTATTGAAAAACTCATGATCTTCACTTGCCCCACAAACACCTTGAAATGGGAGACCCAAAATGGGCGCACACACATTTCTACATTACTGTACAGTCTTTACAGCCACACCTACACTTTTCCTCCAAAGTATATATATATTGTAATGTATATGGTTGTAAATTGTGACTTCGTCCGCAATTGATATGGACCGTGACTTATTTTTGGTTGGCAAGGTACTGGTTTGATGGATACCGTAATGAAATTGACTGGATTCTTTGGATCTGATATATTTGCATGTCGGTTATAAAAAGATATAGAGTGTAACATATTTGTGGATAGTAGTCTATTATGACTTGATCCTCTGGATCCAGAGATTCTATCTTTAGTTTTAAATTGATAATTAATTATTTTTAAATTGATAATTATTTAGTTGTGTAAAAATTGGTTGTTGCCAATGTACAGGCAGTTTTTACATAGTGGAGCCACCTCGATGGGCCGAAGTGGCCCCTAGTGTGCCCACTATAAATATTTCATATGTTCTATGTTCTTTGTGGTTCGGAACCCACGTAAAATTGTAGGTCCCCTCCGCCATCACGGAGGACATGCACAATACACAATTACGAACAGAGTTAGGTAGACCAGTCAGGAGTGGGTTCTTGGGTCTTTGTTGGTCTGAAACATTATAACATTATAACATATATATACAGGGCGTCCCAAAAAAATGTATACACTCTTTAAATAATTATAAAGGCAGTGTTTATTAACATACATTTCATTTTCAAAATGTAATAGAATCTACAGACATTATTTAATTGTTTTGTCAACGCCTGTTTTCAAACTGACGTCCGTTCTGGTCCAGGCACTGCTGATAACGCGAAGCAATGGAATCGCAAACATCACGAAACATTTCGTTTGGTATTTGTGTGCATTCTCGTTCAATGGCTGCTCTCAATTCAGCGACTGTTGCAGGTTTTATAGCGTAGACTTTGTCTTTTAAGTATCCCCATAAAAAAAGGGTGTACCGAAAATTCCACCCATGAAAATTCCACCCACGAAAATTACCCCCAGTAAATTCCACCCAAGGAAAATTCCACCCACAGAAAATTGCACCCACGAAAATTGCACCCACCCAAAGAAAATTAGTTTAACCAATCGTCAATGCCGTACAGTATAAAGAATCCTCTTCTCTTAATATATAAAAATAAATAAATAAAAAATTTTTATTGTTTTTTATTTATTTTTTTAGGTTAATTGTACGCCCTTGACGATTGGTTAGGTTAAGTCGTGATAGTTTGGTTAATTTTTGCTACCCGCGACCCGCACGAAAAACCTAGTAGATCATAAATGAAAGACTGAAGAGACTAGTGGAGCGCTATAATAATACAGATAGTTTAGAGTTCCTCAAGAGCATTGCATACAATCTTTATTAAACGTCGAATTGTTTTTTAATATATCTTTTACTTATAAATCTTTTACTTTTTACTGTAATAAATTTGAAATAAATCTTTTACTTTTTACTGTAATAAATTTTTAATAAATTTATAAATAATAATACACATTTTAAACTTAAACTAATTTTCTTTGGGTGGGTGCAATTTTCGTGGGTGCAATTTTCTGTGGGTGGAATTTTCTGTGGGTGGAATTTTCCTTGGGGGGAATTTACTGGGGGGAATTTTCGCGGGTGGAATTTTCATGGGGGGAATATACATGGAACCAAAAAAAAGTCTAGTGGTGTGAGGTCTGGTGAACGCGGAGGGTATTCTACGAAACCCCTTCGTCCAATCCACATCCACATCGTGCCAAGTACCACTCGCAATACTACACTCTTCGGTCCGGATCATCTTCATTAATAGCATGGACTAATCTTGGAATGTAACTTTTCCATTGACAGCGCTTCAAAATGCGTTGGACAGACGATTCTGAAATTCCTACCTCACGACTCGCTTGCCGCACAGATTTTCTTGGACTTTGGTGATACGTTTCCAGTACTCTTTCTTGCTTTGTGGGGCTTGTCGATGTCCGTGGTCTTCCGGAACGTTTCTTGTGGACATTCTGAACAGTTCCATCGGCTTCAAACTTATCTCTAATTCGAGTGATGGTAAGTCGCGTTGGTGGATCTGTTTGAAACTCCCTCCTAAACTGTCTTTGCACTTCAACTGCGTTTTCACACTTCCAGTAGCATTTTAGAATGAATTTCCTTTGTTCAAAGCTTAGTCTGACTGCCATTATTAATTCTAATGGGTTTAACTTGGAAAGAAAGAAACATCAATTGAGCTATCAGCTGTTAAAGTGTGTATACATTTTTTTGGGACGCCCTGTATATATAAAAAAAAAATAAATATATATATATATATATATATATATATATATATATATATATCTCCAGCAATTACAAAACCAGCTGACAAATATAAATATAGAAATCCGAGAGCCGTACAGAAGGTAAGAACAAAGGCACTTCACACGTTATCGGGACAACAGGTACCGACAAAGATAAAAAGAGGTAAATTCTCGCAGGACCACAAGCCAACGAAACCGGCTCCCCCATTGGAATACAAATCGGAACCATCTGTATGCGAAAAATAAAAATAAAAAATAAAAATAATCCTCGCCAACATAGAGGGCCTTAAATCAAATCATACCACGAACAAAGTTGTATACCTGAAAAGCTCATGCAAGAAGCCGGAGCAGACTTTGCATGCCTCACGGAAACTCATCTAAAGGACTGCCAGGCGAACTGTGAAAATTGTGAGTCCTGTATTGACTAAAAAGGAATACAAATTGACAAATATAACATCCTCCGAGCCGACAGAACAGTGAGATGTAAAGGAGGATGTGCTATTTACAAACGCGAAAGGCACATAGCAGAAATGGCTATAAGTACCTCAAACAACTAAGTGGAATTTGTAGGAGCAAAAATTGAAAAGTTAAATATGGTACTAATTGTAATGTACAGACCCCCAAACACGCCAACCTCAAAATTTTCAGATTCCATTACAGAGGCAAGAAACTTAGTAAAAGATCTACACCCTCCAACCCCAAATATTTTTCTCTGTGTTGATTTTAATTTCCCATTCATTAAATATAAAAGGATAGGAAAAAATATATGTATACACCAGGACAAGGGGGGCACACGAGAAGACCAGGAGCAAGTAAAAATGCTACTAGCTTTAGCTGATGAATTTATGTTAACGCAAGAAATAACAGAAAACACAAGAAAAAACAACTGCCTAGATTTGGTATTCACAAACAACAGTAATCTAATTGATAATGTAGAAATATCCCCAACTATGATATCAGACCACAACATCATTGAAATAACAACTAATATAAAGGCAACAGGAAAGGAAAGAACACGCACAACAGAATGAAGCAAATTCGAAATTTTTAATTTTCACTCCAAAGCTATAAACTGGGAAGATGTGACATCCAACATGGAAGTAATAGATTGGAAAACCATTTTCGAGCCCAAGACAACGGAAGAGATGCTAATGACGTTAGAGGAGAAGACGTTAGAAATTGTGGAAAAACATGTCCCAAAGATACAACAAAGAGGAAAGAGAAGCAGGTTCGAAAGACAAAAGAGGGCATTGTTCCGAAAGAGAAAAAGAGTGACTGCAAAATTAAGTAATTGTAAAGATAACAACATTAGAAAAATATTAAATGATAAACTACAAAGTATCGATGTCGTCATACAAGAACTAATCGAGAAACATTCAGAAAAAGATGACGCTATAGAAGCGATAAAGGCTAACTCAAAGTACTTCTATAATTTCGCAAAAAGAAAGGTGAAAAACCATGCAACGATCGGACCTTTAAAAAACGAGAACAGTGATTTATCTGATGATCTAACAGAAGTATCTGAAATATTAATAGCTCAGTATGAATCATCTTTCAATATCCCAAAAACTGACAAATTGATATGCGATAGAAAAGCGTTCTTTGAAGAAGAACCACAAGGGGAAAGTAAAATGGACTTCGACTTTACGACGGATGATATTACACAAGTCATAGGGAAACTAAAAACACACTCAGCGGCAGGACCGGATAAATGGAATGCCACACTGATCAAAAACTGCAAGAATGCAAACGCTGAGCCCCTATACTGGATATGGAGATGATCATTAGAAACGGGAGAAATACCGGGCATCCTGAAGAGCGCGAACATAGTCCCAATATATAAAGGAGGAGATCGATCCGAGACCAGAAACTATAGGCCAGTGTCGCTTACATCTCATCTCACTAAAATATTTGAAAGAATAGTTAGACAGAAAATCTATGACTTTTTGGAAACTCAGAAAAAATTCAATGATAACCAACACGGGTTTCGGTCAGGCAGATCATGCCTATCACAACTAATGGAACACTACAAAAACATTATTGATTCATTTGAAAGTAATGAAAACTATGATGTACTATGCACAGACTTTGCTAAAGCATTCGACAAGTGTGACCACGGAATCATAATACATAAACTGAAATATATAGGAATAACAGGAAAAGTAGGGAAATGGATATATAATTTCCTTAGTGAGCGGAGGCAAGTCGTTACAGTACAAGGAGTATCTTCATCAGAATCAGAGGTCCTCAGCTCGGTACCACAAGGAACAGTATTAGCTCCACTACTCTTCATAATCATGCTAACTGACATAGATGAGGACGTTACCAGAGACAGCACAGTAACATCCTTTGCGGATGACACAAAGATCAGTAGAAAACTAAGAAACCCAGAAGACATAGGATCTCTACAAACCGACATAAACAGAATCTACAAGTGGACGGCAGACAACAATATGAAGTTTAACACCGAGAAATTTCAGCTATTACGGTACGGAAAAAAAGAAGACCTAAAATCCATGGATATTATAACCGAAATGGAGAGGAAATTCAGAGAAATTCCAGAGCAAAAGATTTAGGGGTTGTAATGACAGATGATACGAAATTTGAAACACAAAATAAGATAGCAGTAAATAGAGCAAAGAGAATAAAGGGTCAGATATTGAGAACCTTTAAACGAAGGGATAGGAATGTAATGATTCCTCTCCTGAAAACCCTGATCATACCCAAATTGGAATACTGCTCGGTCCTAACATCCCCATATAAAAAAGAAGACATTAGACAGCTGGAGTGGATCCAAAGAAGCTTCACAGCCAAGATCAATGTGTGCAAAGAACTAAAGTACTTGGAAAAGTTACGAGAACTAGACCTATATTCACTGGAAAGGGGAAGAGAGAGATACACCATTATTTACAATTGGAAAATAATGGAGAAACTAGTCCCTAATCTTACTCTGAATCCCATAACTCCCCAAACAACGGTGGAAAGTAGAAGCGGTAGACTGTGTCGTATTGCGAAATTGAAAGCGAGAGGGGGAACAACCTTAACCCTGAAAGAAAATAGTTTTGTAGTGAGAAGACCAAAACTGTTTAATCATTTGCCCAAAGACCTAAGAAACACGAAGGGAGTTGCAGTGGAAATCTTCAAAAGAAGACTAGACGCCTGGCTCAGAACAATCCCCGATGAGCCGGGCGTACCTAGCTATGTGAGGTGGAGAGCGCAAGAATCCAACTCGCTACTTCACCAGGCCAACTCGAAAGGAGGGGCGACAAGCTTGACCTTCGCGAAATGAGAAATCATCGCGCGGAACCTTTGTAAGGTTGTAAGGTAAGGTAAGGTATATAAAAATATATATATATATATATATACAATGTTATAATGTTATAAAGTTTCAGACCAACAAAGACCCTAGGATCCACTCATAGCTGGTCTACCTAACTGTGTTCGTAATTGTGTATTGTGCATGTCCTCCGTGGTGGCTCCACTATGTAAATCTGCCTGTGCATTGGCAACAACCAATTTTAACAAAACTAAATAATTATCAATTTCAAACTAATTAATAATCAATTTAAAACTAAAGATAGAATCTCTGGATCCAGAGGATCAAGTCATAATATACTACTGTCCACAAATATGTTACACTCTATATCTATTTATAACCGACATGCAAATATATCAGATCCAAAGAATCCAGTCAATTTCATTACGGTATCCATCAATACCAGTACCTTGCCAACCAAAAAATAAGTCACGGTCCATATCAATTGCGGACCAAGTCACAATTTACAACCATTATACATTACAATATATATACTTAGGAGGAAAAGTGTAGGTGTGGCTGTAAAGACTGTACAGTAATGTAGAAATGTGTGTGCACCCAATAGGGGTCTCCCATTTAAAGGTGTTTATGGGGCAAATGACGATCATGAACTTTTCAATAACTCACAGAACTATGGGGGGCACCGATCGGCAGAGGAACCTCTTTAAATCGGGTGTGTAAGGACAGAGAGTATCCCCTATCCCAAGATGCTGCTTCCCTATATCCCACAACACTTGTAAAACTATGTTTTCTTAAATTTTTTCTGCATCTTGGCTTATATAATTTAATGCTATGACCTCTAGTCTGGTTATTGTGATCGTTTATGAAAAGAGAATCAAAATCTATCTTATCCAACCCTTAATTTTACTACCTTAAACTATACCCAATCTATCAACATATGTGTCAAATGGATTTTTAAAAATTGTTATAGACGTGCTACTAATTACTTGTTCCGGCAAACTATTCCAGCTATTTACTATTCTATGCGTAAAAACGTTTTTGGCAACTGCTCTCTCGAACCTTCTACTTGTCAACCTACACCCGTTATTTCTAGTCCTATTATATTCAGATATTTCGAAAAAGCTATCTCTGTCTACGTTATCGAACCCATTCATAATTTTGAAAACGTGGATTAGATCACCCCTTAGCCTCTTATCCTCGAGTGTAGTCAATTTTAACTCTTTAAGCCTATCCTCGCACGAGTTTGACCTAAGCGACGGTATCATCTTAGTTGCTCGTCTTTGTACTCTTTCGACTTTGTCTATATCTTTGCGCATATGCGGATTAAAAAATTGGATCGCGTACTCCAAATGGGGTCTAACTAATGATTTATAAAGAGTAACTATAATATCGCGCGATTTGTACTCAAAATTCCGAGCTACAAAACCTAACTCTTTGTTCGCTTTACTGACCGCTGCTGTACTTTGTTTCGCTACTTTTAAATCACCAGTGACTATAACTCCTAAATCTTTTTCCTGCTCTACGCTTGTTAAATGTTTCCCTGACATAATATACGCAAAATTATCGTTACGCGAACCTATATGGCAAATTTTGCACTTATCGAAGTTAAATCTCATTTGCCATGTGACTGACCAATCAACGATTTTATTCAGATCATTCTGGATTTTACCTCTATCTTCGTCATTAATCGCCCTACCACCTAGCTTCGTTTCATCCGCAAACTTTGAAACTGTACAGACTAGGCCGACATCTAAATCGTTAATATATTCAAGAAAAAGCAAGGGGCCCAATACAGAACCCTGAGAAACACCACTCGCTACATTAGCCCAACACAACTCTGCTCCATCAACGACCACCCTCTGTTTCCTACCTCGTTTCCTACCTCGCAACCACTCTTCTATCCAATTTATTACTACACCCCTGATTCCATTAGCCTTACTTTTCTCAATGAGTCTTTTGTTCGGTACGGTGTGAAAGGTTTTTTGAAAAATCTAAATACACTACAGGGTGTCCCGTAAGTCTGGACCCATAGGGAAAAATAATAAAATTACAAAATAGTCCAAAAATTTATTTATAATATATTTTTTATTATTTTTATTATTATTTTTATTATTTTTTTATTATGATCTTACTCCGCTGGAGTTTTATTTGTGGGGCCACTTGAAAGCCAAAGTGTACGAGGTCAAACTTCAGAACATTTTCCACCTTAAAGCACGCATTGTGGAGGCGTGTCAAGAAATTTCTGCGACTGTGATTCAGAAAGTGCTGTCGCAGTGGAGATTGCGTCTTCAACTATGTGTGCGACACAACGGCGGACACTTTGAACAGATTATGTAATAAATTTTTGGACTATTTTGTAATTTTATTATTTTTCCCTATGGGTCCAGACTTACGGGACACCCTGTACATCAACCGCCGATGACTATCGTAAACGTCAACCACACTTTGAAAAAATTCTAAAAGATTAGGTAAGCAAGATTTGTTTTGCTTAAAACCGTGCGGCGAATTTCTAACTAAGTTATGCAATTCTAAGTGTTCGATTACAGTCCAGGGGTCCCCAACCTTTTTGTGCCGAAGAGCACATTCAAGACTACCGGTAGTGCGGTGGGCACCATTTACTTTTTCAAGGCAAATTTATAGTTGGACTTAATAACGAACATAGTGCACAAAAAAAACATTTAATTCCTATGTAAAATAATGAACATAATACACAAAAAAACATTTAATTCCTATGTAGAATAATGAACATAATACACACAGAAAAAAAGGATGGGCTAACTAAGAATCTTAGAAAAATTATCAAAACGATAACTTAATTTATTTGTAAAGAAATAATTATTTTCAAATAAATGAGCATCTGTTTCTGTAATTAACCACTAAAATTTAATGAAATGTTAAGTATGTTACATATTTTAAATATTTAGTAACTAAATATTTAAAATATGTAACATATTTAACATTTTATTAAAAATTTAAATAAAAACCTATCAATCGTAGTCAGTCAGTGGCGGGCACACGCAAAAGGGTCGGCGGGCACAGGGTTGGGGACCCCTGGACTATACGATCCCTAATTATTGATTCCAGTAGCTTACCTACAACAGACGTTAAACTGATTGGCCTATAATTTCCCGCAGCACATTTATCGCCGTTCTTAAAGATTGGTGTTACGTTTCCTAACTTGAAATTATCTGGTACGCACCTCTCAGAAATAGACGCATTAAAAATCTTGTTATATATATATATAAA
>JAJOZX010009007.1:147500-151647 GCA_023014485.1 Bathynomus jamesi
CGTTCGGCAGAGGAATCTCTTTAAATGGGGTGTGTAAGGACACAGAGTACCCACTAACCCAAGATGATGCCTCCCTATATCCCACAACACTTATGTTGAGTTGTGAGATCTATCACCACCAAGCCTTAATTTTACTATCTTAAACTATACAAAATCTATCAACGTATCCGTCTAATCGATTTTTAAACATGTTTATAAATGTGCTACTAATTACTTCTACCGGCAAACTATTTCAGGTATTTACTATTCTATGCGTAAAAAAGTTTGTCGCAATTGCTGTCTTGAATATTCTACTTGCCAATTTACACGCGTTATTTCTAGTCCTATTATATTGAGATATTTCGAAAAAGCTATCTCTATCTACGTTATCGAACCCATTCATAATTTTGAAAAACTGGATTAGATGACCCGTTAGCCTCCTAGTCTCGAGTGTCGTCAATTTTAATTCCTTAGGCCTATCCTCGTACAACTTTGACCTAGGCGACGGAATCATCTTAGTTGCTCGTCTTTGTACTCTTTCGATTTTGTCTATATCTTTGCACATATGCGGATTCCAAAATTGGACCGCATACTCCAAATGGGGTCTAACTAATGATTTATAAAGAGGAACTATAATATCGCGCGATTTGTCCTCAAAATTTCTAGCTATAAAACCTAACACTTTGTTCACCTTATTGACCGCTGCTGTACTTTGTTTCGCTACTTTTAAATCACCAGTGACTATAACTCCTAAATCTTTTTCCTGCTCTACGCTTGTTAAATCTTTCCCTGACAAGCTATACGCAGAATTACCGTTACGCGAACCTATATGCAAAATTTTGCACTTATCAACGTTAAATCTCATTTGCCATGTGACTGACCAATCAACGATTTTATTCAGATCTTCCTGGATTTTATCTCTATCTTCGTCACTAATCGCCCTACCACCCAGCTTCGTTTCATCCGCAAACTTTGAAACTGTACTGACTAGGCCGATATCTAAATCGTTAATTTTTTTTGAGAAAAAGCAAGGGGCCCAATACAGAACCCTCAGGAAGGCCACTCGCTACATTAGCCAAACACGACTCCGCTCCATCAACGACCACCCTCTGTTTCCTACCTCGCAACAACTCTTCTATCCAATTTATTACTACACCCCTGATTCCATGAGCCTTAGTTTTTTGAATGAGTCTTTTGTGCGGCACGGTGTCAAACGCTTTTTGAAAATCTAAATACACTACATCAACCGCCCGATGACTGTCGTAAACGTCAACCACGCTTTGAAAAAATTCTAAAAGATTAATTAAGCAAGATTTGTTTCGCCTAATTTCGCCTAATTATTGATTCCAGTAGCTTACCTACAACAGACGTTAAACTGATTGGCCTATAATTTCCCGCAGTACCTTTATCACCTTTCTTAATGATAGGTGTTACGTTTGCTAACTTGAAATTATCTGGTACCCACCCTTCAGAAATAGACGCATTAAAAATGTTTGTTAGCGGCACAACAATGCTATCTTTTAATTCTGTTAGTTGTATGGGATATATGGAATCCGGCCCCGGTGATTTACGCGTTTTTATTGTATCAATATAACGCATTACCTCCCCTTCACTAACCACAATATTATCGAAAATATTACTGTTATTAAAAGGTATTATGTCTATGACCGTAGGGATATTCGTTACATCTTCTGTAGTAAAAACTGACGTAAAAAATTAGTTTAGCAAGGTAGCCCTTTCCTTGTTTTCAGAAACTAGATCTCCGTTAACATTTTTCAACGGCCCCAAGACACTTTTTACTGGATTTCTGTTGTTGACGTATAGAAAGAATCGCTTGGGGTTTTCTTTACCGTCACGAGCTATGGAGATTTCAAATTCGCGTTTGGACTTTTTTATTACACTTTTCGCTTCACGTCTTAGAGATATCTAGTTGTTTCGTAACCACAAAGTGTCTTTATCGCACTGACGTAGCCTATCCGCAGTGTCTCTACTCTTTATAATGTCTCCTACTCTACAAATAAACCACAGGGGCTTGTTGTTTACTTTCGCACGCTTAATTTTGTACGGTACATAATCCTCATTTATAGTCCTAAATACTGTTTCTAACGATTCCCACATTAATTTTGCGTTGGAGTTCCCCATTACGTTTTCCCAATTGACGTGTGACAATTTATTTCGAAATTTACTAAAGTCTGCGTGCTGGAAGTTAGGAATTTTAGTCGAGTTAGCTGGTTTCGAGTGACTTACTGAGAGGACAAACTCTACCATATTGTGATCGCTATTGCTTAACGGTTCTATTACTTGAAGATCAGTAATTAGCCTATCATCCGTAGTTATTACTAAATCTAAAATACTGTCCAACTTCGTAGGTTCCCCAACCTTTTGAATAAGAAAGATATCCTCGAGAAAATTAACTAAACGATTACCTTCCGCGTCTCCCTGCATTGTATCGAAATTCACGTTGGCGCAATTAAAGTCACCCATAACTAAAGCCTGCTCACTACCGATTATTCTCTTTAGTTCAAGATATAACGCTTCGTACGTATCAGCTGTTTGACTTGGGGGCCTATATATAACCGCAACAAGAAGTTTGAAATCGTTCAATTTAAGTTCTGCTATAGTCGAATCTATCGGTTCTAGAATTGTGTGCTTTACTTCTATAACGTTCTCAATATTATCTTTGATATACAACATAACACCGCCTCCTCGCCTACCTATTCTGTTTTTAACAAAAAGTCTATAACCTTTAAGTTGATACTCCACTACAAAGTCACGAGTTTCAGTGCTAAGCCACGATTCATTTATCGCAATTAAATCATAGTCTTTACAAGCAATTAAAGAAAAAATTTCGTTTCTTTTATTTCGTAGGCTACGAGCATTTAAGGATAGAACCTTCAAATTGTTTGTAATTGCGACACCTTTGCGAGCGCAGGGAAATTTGTGGAATTTACGCTTGGACCGTTCGAGTTACAGCAGCCTGAAAAGAAGAGAGAGTATTATGAAATAGTCTTCCTAAACGCGCAGTTCCAACGTCATTAAGATGAAGTCCATCTTCGAGGAACAAGTCTCTCCTGCCGTAGAAACTGTTCCAAAAATTCGCAAAATGCACTCCATCCTGTTGGCAAAGAGACTTTAGGTTATTGTTAATATAGGTCGCCTTGCTGTAGAAATCGTTACGATGGATAATTCGAGGATGTATACCTGTTAAAACAATCTTATTAGTTTTTTCCTTTAATCACTGTAGTAAGTCCCTGTACCTAGCCAGCAGTTCTTCCGATCTAGAATTTAAAACGTTATTAGTACCGACATGAATAACATACGTTATATATATATATATATATGAAAATTATTTCACGAAAGTAACACGTGAAAAATATTTATGATGAATAAAACCATGAAGGAAAGGAAACACAAAATGGTGCTCAAGCGCTTTCGTCTAATGACATCCTCAGGAACACTGAAGTACATAAAAGGGTAACAGCCTATATAGGTTACAGAAAGAAAAAAAAAGAAAATAAATAACACATACATACATACACACACACACACATATATATACATACATATCTATATATACATATACATATATATATATATATATATATATATATATATATATATATATATATATATATGCAATAAACGAGAAGTAAAAATAAAAATTTAAATTAAAAATTAAAGGATTATCAGTGAGGTGCTACAGATTTGTAAGGAATAATATCGATTTTTAGCACAAGATCAAATGGATTATAAAAATACAAATTTATATTGGAAAACTGTCCGGGTATTAACACTCTGCCTATGGTCAGGTTTCGATATATATAAAAATAAAATGCAATTAAAAGTTAATAAAGTAGCAGACAAGTTTACCAAAGATTTAGTGTTCTACCCTTCTTATCTAAATCTGTTTGGAAGGAATTCAAAATAACAGGATCGAGTTGAAAAAGACCTTTGCTTATGTTGAAGTTATTTGAAAGTTGGATAATGGCAGACTCAAGAATATTTCTATTAACAATGTTGCTAGAATGGAATAAAACTGAAGCATTATTCCAATCAATACAGTGGGCTAACTCTGACAAATGGACAAAAAGGGCACTGGACAACTGTCCTGTTCTAACGGAATATTGATACTGTTTTATACGTGTGTGCAAATCCTTTCCCGTCTGAC
>JAJOZX010009008.1:0-5000 GCA_023014485.1 Bathynomus jamesi
TTCGTGGATCAGAGTAAAACGACAGAAAAAAATTGTTATTTTTTAATTACAGTCACATTAACGAGTAAAACAGTACATTGTGAATGAATCGGTATTTAGGTTTATGTTCATATATGACCACTGTCATATAGGACATATTCCTCTGGGGAATCCTAGATTCTTCAGAGGAGCGACAGGAACTTAGACTCCAGTGGGATCTCCTTAACACAAAACTGTTACGCCTTCTCAAGGTCTCGTCTTTGGTCTTCACCGATGCTCCTGTTTCTTCGTTCAGAAGAGATCGGATTTCCATCTTGCGTCGGGATACAAGCACAACATTTCTCTTCTCTTTTCCTCGCGCACCTGGAACTACACAAGTTTACACATCTTATTTTTATGACTTTTATTAAATTCCACTTAGTTTATATTACTAAAGTACCCTAAGAAGCCTATTTATCCTTGAAAATTCTCAGTTTATAAAAATCTATCGTTTACCAAAGTTACATTATTTCTCTGTAATTTAATTGTCGAAAAGCGGGCTCAACAAACGCGTGGTAGGTAATTTGTTCTTGACTGGACAACTTCGTGGTGTGTGGCATCATGTAACCACGATACTGAATCTCTATTGGCTGTTTGCCACCTCAATCCAGCGTAGGTACGCAGGCGTTTTGCGCCGTCGTACTATGTTCACGTAAATGAGTGTCGTTTTGGTCTATGCAAATTTTTTAACTTCTATTAAACCTAACTTAGATTTTTCATTATATTCCAGATTCTTATTTATATTTATCAATAAACTCCAATTTACAATGCCGACACTTGTTATGAGGAATGAACGATTTCTTTTTTCGCATTCCTAATATTACTCTTGGGTGACTGATTCCTGTTTGAGGAACTATTCCTATTCCCATCACGGCCCGAAATGGGAATGCTCGAAGTGGAAATTTTGGATTTGGGGAAAGATTGAAAGAGGGCTGTGACGCAATCCTACAGTTGGAAATGAAATGGATCCATTTGCGAATTGACTCTTTTGAGATTTCAACTTTTGGATCTTTCATTCTTGGACCAAAACTGAAATGAGAATGATAGAGACTAGGAAGAGACTTTCTTTATTGGTCGGCGCCCACACAAACAACTAAAACACTAACGTTATATATTTTATTTTCCATAATTGAGTGAAGAGACTGAATTGCTTGCTAATCAGTGAAACCAAAACTAAAAGTGCCATTAGTTCTTTGGGTTAACCTGTCTTAACCAAAACACTGTGTTTAGTTTGTCACACACACACACACACACACACACACACACACACACACATACACACATCTATAAGATATATATTATATATAATTATAATATATATAATATATATATATATCGAAGAAATCATAAAACCAAAAGCCAAAGTTACGGTTGAATTTCTGCAAAGTAATTGCAAGTCAGTATCGCAGCCATTATTATATACAAATAGAAAAAAATAAAAAATGCAGAGAAAAATCATCAAATCTCAACGTATATTTCGAAATTTATCGAGAAATCTCTACATTTAAAATCAGTGGAAAGTTTTGGTACTATCCTCTATAAAGAGCATTCCTTTAATTGTAAAAACGACTTAGATTGATGATCGACCTTCAGAAGAGATCAAATAAACAGAGAAAATTAATGGATCATTCCCGACCACAATCATTATACTGTAAACAATTTTTCAAGAAGGTTAAATTTCCAGACTTTGCGAAACTTGATTCTTTCACATTAATTGGTCCCAAACACCCAGGCAGGAATTTATAAATACATCTTTAGACCCTATCTTAATTTATTAAATCTGAAGTATATTTATGAAGGTCCTCTGGCTTCATGAGAGTTTTACAATATGTAATAGATACTATGCTCAACAGCACACCGGATGCTCCAGTATGTACCTTATTTCATTTTAGCTTGTTAATTTAATATATATATATATATAATTATATATATATATATATATATATATATATATATATATATATATATATATATATATATATATATATATATATATATATATATATATATACACACACTGTATAATAAAATTACTGACAAAATAGACAATAATAAAATATAATCGTAATTAATAAAAACTTTATTGCTGGTATAATTAATAGCTTGTCCATTCCTTCTTTTTAAATTTAATTTTTAAGACCTTATTTTTCCAAGTAATAATTTCCCAAAGGAAAAATTCAGTTTTGTTCTTCTTCCATTAATTTATGGTGTAAAAATGGTGTCGAAAATTAAATTCTGATTTTTAAAATCACTTAACTTTCATCTACAAAATTTATGTTTTAAGGTTGCCGTTTATAATTTAATACTTGTTATACACACACACACACACACACAGACACAGACACAGACACACAGACACAAACACACACACACACACGCGGGGGGGCGCGCGCACTCGTATGTTTGGCTACCTTACAAAACAGTGACATTTTCAATTATTGATGACGGCATTTAACCTAAGCTAAATAACCTCATTAACTTAACCTAACTGAACCTAACCTAACCTTCGTTATATTCCCCTTTTTCCCATGATATTTAATGATTTTGATTAAAAAAAAAGTCGGAAATGACGGCGACACTGCTAATGTCGCAATGGGTTCTCTGTGTAGCCTAAAGATTGTCGCGGTTCTGTATGGTAGCCAAACACACACACACACACACACACATGTTTGGCTAGCCTACGAAACCGCTACATTCTCACACATTTTCACCATTCTGTAACGTGACATTTACCCAGTCTAAAAATCCTAATAAATTTAACGAAACCTAACCAAACCTTACCGAACCTAGTGTAACCTAACCTAGCCTAACCTTAATTCCCTTTTTTCATGATGAAAGATAGCATTTATAAAGATAAACCACCGCGACACTGCTAATGTCGTGATACGCGCGTTCGTGCTGCGATGAGCTCTGTGTGTCTGTGTGTATCCTTAAGAATGTCGCGATTCTGTAGGGAAGACAAGAACAGACACACACACACACACACATATATATATAATATATATATATATATATATATACACACACAGTATATGGCAGTGGATAATACCCGAAATCTGGATTACTTTCTTTTATAATGCAGTAAGGAGGGGACAAGGGGAAACGTCTGCAAAAATGCTACCCCCAAGGAGATGGAAAAAGCCGAAACCAAGATCCAAAGTTTTCGAGATGCCTGGTGGTGGGGGGGGGGGGGGAAGGTGTATTGAGGAAGGGTGTTCCAGAGTTGACCGGTTCAATAGATGAAAGATTAAAAATACCGATTAACTCTTGCGTTAGAGATTTGAACAGAAAATGGACGAAAATGTTGAAAGTTTGCAAGCTCTCTTTAAAGGAGGAGGCATGCAGTTAGAGAGTTCAGAAGAGCAGTGTCCGTTATAATAGCGATAGTAATTAGAGAGAGAGGCAATAGTGCAGCGAAGAGAGAACGATTGAAGACAGTCAGTGATGAGTTGAAAAGACTTTGATACCACCCGGTCAAGTAGAGCTGTGTGGGTTGAGCTACACTACACATGAGAAGCGTACTCCATACAGGGGCGGACAAGATCCCAATACAGAGACAGCAACTCAGTGGGGGTGAAGAAACTGCGCAGCCGATACAGCACCCCTAACCTCTTGGAAGCTGTTTTAAGAAAGAGGGTATATGTGATCTTTCCAGGAAATATCATGAGTAAAGGAAACGCCAAGACTGTTAGGAGAAGAGAAAGGATTGAGTTGTGTATTGTTGAAGATAAGGGAACAGTCGTGTGGAAGATTGTGACGAGTAGACGCATTAAGGAACTGTGGTTTTGAGACATTGAAAACCACGAGGTTTTCTCTGCCCCAATCAGAGAGAGTTGAAAGCTCAGAGATCAGGTGCACCATCGCCATCTCACGCGAAGTATGGAGTGACTATTGAGAGGGACGCTTTTTTAAACGGGTGTTGAAGTGAAGAGTGGAATCATCGGCGTAGGAGTGGATAGGTCAAGAAATGCGACTTAATGGATCATTGATAAATAAAAGGAAGAGAGTGGGTGTTAGGACAGAGCCTTGAGGAACACCACTATTAATATCTTTAGGAGAAGAACAGTGGCCATCTACAACTGCAATTATAGACCAGCCAGAATTGAAATTAGAGATAAGGCACAGACAGAAAGATAGAAACCGAAAGAGGGCAGTTTCGAAATTAAAGATTTGTGTCAGACTCTATCAAAAGCTTTTGATATGTCTAACGCAATGGCAAAGGCTTCACCGAATTACCGAAAGAAGGATGACTAAGAGTCAGAGAGCTCTGCAAGAAGATCGCAAATAGAGCGTCCCTTGCGGAACCCATACTGCCGATCTGAAAGAAGATTGTGAGAAGAGAGATGTTTAAGAATTTTCCTATTAAGAATGCTTAAAAACTTCAGAAAGGCAAGAAATGGAGACAACTGACGATATTTGGAGGGTTGAGCTCGGTCACCCTTCTTTGGAACAGGCTGAATGAAAGCAAACTTCCAGTCGCAAGTACCAGGTGAAAGACAAAGACGAAAGAGTTTGTCTAGGCAGAGTGTCAGCACAGGAGCACAGTTCTTGAAAACAACAGGCGGAACACCATCAAGACCTTACGCCTTTCTAGAGTTGAGCCCAGAGAGGGCAATAAAACGTCTTTGTAAAAGATTCTAATTTTAAACATATTTAAGTCAGAAGGAGGTGGAGATGGAGGAACAGCACCGGAATCGTCCAGGGTTGAGTTGGAGGCAGAAGTGTGAGCGATGAGTTCAGCTTTATTAGGAGAGAAGACAGCAACTGAGCTGTCAGAATAGAAAAGAGGAGGGAAAGAAGAAGGCGGGTTATTGGAAGAGGTTAATCAGCTCAGACGATGACACTTTCTTGAATGGTTCTTATTTCTATCCCGATAATAGATTTGTAGTGTAGTTCGTCAATGTAGCCTACACGTTCAAAACCGTTTGCTTTCCTGGCATGTACAACAAAGATTTTTATCTGTTAAAAATGGATAAACCTTA